>JAPKLY010001643.1:0-38710 GCA_026898435.1 Prunella vulgaris
TTTAAAAAAAAATTGATTCTATATTTTTGAGAGATTTTTTAATTTCAAGATTTTTTTCCTATCTTCTTGATTTAATTCTTGATACTCCCAAAAAGATATGAATTCCAAATATTTTTTCTAAGTAAATATATATTTGAACTAATTTTGTTTTTTATATCAAATCTAGTAATTAAAAACTAAAATAGATAATATCTTGCAAAAGTTTTATTTTTAGGAGTAATTTAAAACTAAAAATTAAGGAAATAACCTAATAGTATTACTCTTTTGTGAGGATGGTACTAGGAAATAACCTAATAGTATGTAATACTAGACTGAGTAGTTCCTAATACCATACTCACAAAAGAGTGATACTATTAAGATCCCAACATCAATACTTGTAAATAGAATTACTAAATTATTAATCAAATTGATAATCACACACCAAATCACTAAATTTATCATAATATAGAGTTTTGGTAAACATGAGGATGTGTGAGTACTACAAGTGGATATGACTACTATAAGTATCACAAGTACAATTTCAACTAACAGGTAACACAACGAGTAATCTTTTCGTACAACAAGTGTATATCTTTGAACTAATTTTATTTTTATATCTAATCTAATAATTTAAAACTAAAATAGATAATATCTTGCAAAACTCTTATTTTTAGTAGTAATCTAAAACTAAAAATTAAGGAAATAATATAATAGTATTACTCTTTTGTGAGGATGATACTAGGAAATAACATAATAGTATGTAATACTAGACTGCGCAGTTCCTAATACCATTCTCACAAAAGAGTGATACTATTAGGATCCCAACATCAATACTTGTAAATAGAATCACTAAATCATTAATCAAAATGATAATTACACACCAAATCACTAAATTTATCATAACATTTAGTTTTGGTAAACATGAGGATGTGTGAGTACTACAAGTGGATATGACTACTATAAGTATCACAAGTACAATCTCAACTAACACGTAACACAACGAGTAATCTTTTCGTACAACAAGTGTATGTCTTTGAACTAATTTTATTTTGTATATCTAATCTAGTAATTTAAAACAAAAATAGATAATATCTTGCAAAACTTTTATTTTTAGTAGTAATTTTAAACTAAAACTTAAGTAAATAACTTAATCGTAATACTCTTTTTGTGAGGATGGTACTAGGAAATAACCTAATAGTATGTAATACTAGACTAAGCAGTTCCTAATACCATCCTCACAAAAGAGTGATACTATTAGGATCCCGACATCAATACTTGTAAATAGAATCACGAAATCATTAATCAAATTGATAATCACACACCAAATCACTAAATTTATCATAAAATGGAGTTTTGGTAAACATGAGGATGTGTGAGTACTACAAGTGGATATGACTACTATAAGTATCACAAGTACAATTTCAACTAACAGGTAACACAACGAGTAATCTTTTCGTACAACAAGTGTATATCTTTGAACTAATTTGGTTTTTTTATATCTAACCTAGTAATTTAAAACTAAAATAGATAATATCTTGCAAAACTTTTATTTTTAGTAGTAATTTAAAATAAAAAATTAAGGAAATAACCTAATAGTATTACTCTTATGTGAGGATGATACTAGAAAATAACCTAATAGTATGTAATACTAGACTGAGTAGTTCCTAATACCATCCTCACAAAAGAATGATCCTATTAGGATCCCAACATCAATACTTGTAAATAGAATCACTAAATCATTAATCAAATTGATAATCACACAGCTAATCAATAAATTTATCATAACATGGAGTTTTGGTAAACATGAGGATGTGTGAGTACTACAAGTGGATATGACTACTATAAGTATCACAAGTACAATTTCAACTAACAGGTAACACAAATTAATCTTTTCGTACAACAAGTGTATATCTTTGAACTAATTTTATTTTTTATATCTAATCTAGTAATTTAAAACTAAAATAGATAATATCTTGCAAAACTTTTATTTTTAGTAGTAATTTAAAACTAAAAAGTAAGGAAATAACCTTATAGTATTACTCTTTTGTGAGGATGGTACTAGGAAATAACCTAATAGTATCTAATACTAGACTGAGTAGTTCCTAATACCATTCTCACAAAAGAGTGATACTATTAGGATCCCAACATCAATACTTGTAAATAGAATCACTAAATCATTAATCAAATTGATAATCACACACCAAATCACTAAATTTATCATAACATGGAGTTTTGGTAAACATGAGGATGTGTGAGTACTACAAATGGATATAACTACTATAAGTATCACTAGCACAATTTCAACTAACAGGTAACACAACGAGTAATCTTTTCTTACAACAAGTGTATATCTTTGATCTAATTTTGTTTTTTATATCTAATCTAGTAATTTAAAACTAAAATAGATAATATCTTGCAAAACGTTTACTTTTAGTAGTAATGTAAAACAAAAAATTAAGGAAATAATCTTATAGTATTACTCTTTTGTGAGGATGGTACTAGAAAATAATCTTATAGTATGTAATACTAGACTGAGTAGTTCCTAATACCATCCTCACAAAAGAGTGATACTATTAAGATCTCAACATCAATACTTGTAAATAGATGTACTAAATCATTAATCAAATTGATAATCACACACCAAATCATTAAATTTATCATAACATGGAGTTTTGGTAAACATGAGGATGTGTGAGTACTATAACTGGATATGACTACTATAAGTATCACAAGTACAATTTCAACTAACATGTAACACAACGAGTAATCTTTTCGTACAACAAGTGTATATCTTTGAACTAATTTTATTTTTTATATCTAATCTAGTAATTTAAAACTAAAATAGATAATATCTTGCATAACTTTTATTTTTAGTAGTAATTTAAAACTAAAAATTAAGGAAATAACCTTATAGTATTACTCTTTTGTGAGGATAGTACTAGGAAATTATCTAATAGTATGTAATACTAGACTTAGTAATTTCTAATACCATCCTCACAAAAGAGTGATACTATTAGGATCCCAACATCAATACTTGTAAATAGAATCACTAAATCACTAATCCAATTGATAATCACACACCAACATGAATAATTAGTCTTCTCCTTCCCAATCAGTTACTAAATAACCGCCAATTACCAATTAATCACGTCTTCCCTAATCACCAAAATAACCGGCAATTTTAAATTAGTATTCCTCATTAATTACTTACTAAATTATCATCCCATTAATTAATTAATTTTCATTTAATTAAAATATATTAAAGATTATGGACGTCCACATTATGGACAAACATCTTTACCGTTAACCAAATGCATACTTACTCAATTACTATTTTTGGATAAAAACATTTAATTACTTCTAATAAAATAATTTATTACTTGTTAATTACACATTTCACCGATAAAGCTGCATTACTAAAATAGTTTGCCCAAAACACATTGGAGCCAAAATGATTTTAGCGGGTCTTTCGAAAAATTTCAAAAACTATTATAGGAAAAAATATATTTCAAGCCATAAATCATGGCAAACCAGAACCTTATTCCTTTGCAAACCCCTCTTCCTCCTCGAGAAACCTATGGCCACAAAATCATGGATATTACTCACACATATTCACCTCGTGCCAAGAGGGGCTTAGGCATTGCCGTTCACCTCTTTCTCGCTGCCTGTTATCATTCCTAATATCACAATTTCCCGTCATTCCTACTTATTCAAATATTGGTACGCTTATTCCCGAACCCAACTTGAAATTTGTTTTTTATAAGGAAGATGACAAGTCTAACAAGTAAATCTACCATTATTACTGCTGGTGAATTATATCGGTACTTCTTTTACTTGCTCTAGTTTCTTTTATTTCACTTTAATAAGCTGTATCTCTGTGATGAACATCAGTTACAATATATTTGTTGATGGTTACAATTTTTGTTATAAATGGTCTCGAAAAATACTCTTCTAACCATGTGGATCAAAATTATCATTCTTATGAAAATATAAACTCGTTTACCTTATTCCTGCTCATCGCTTTGATCCATCAATCGCTGGGTAATTCACATATTTTTTTCTTCTCACAAACTGATTCTATATTATATACGAAATGATATTACCTTGAAGAGTTTTACTGAGGAACCAGAAAAAACAAGAATTTTTTAGGTTTCAAGGATCTAAAGAATTTGACTTCAACAACGAAATAAGGTGCCTTCTAACCATGTGCCATGGAAGATTTTATCAAGGTTTCAAGACTCAGTTTATTTTTTTCTATCTTTGGGTGTCTACTATGGTTCTGTTTTTTATTTGATATCTCAATGGCTCTAAACCCATTTTTATAGTTTGAATATAATTGATGTAAGCCATTTTGACTCGTTAATATATTCACAAAATAATATCGAATACTTGAAAGTATCTCGATTCAAAATTATACTAGATGATTATTTGTGCAGTTGAGTTATGTTGTTACATTAAAATACCTACAATAGCCTTCTCTCTTCTTAGTCATTGCTTTACAGGCATAACTTTGTCTTTCTCTCCTTCAATCCTTGTCCCTTGCTAGTTAAGTTTCTAGAATTCTCTTCTCCTCCTACAATGTTGAAAATTAATAGATCAACTGATTTCCAATGTAGAAAGCAAATATATTATTGTGTTGTTGACATCATTAAGTTCCTATTAAAATATTTAGTTCTCGTTTATAATCACGAATAGTGTTGGCTACTTTATTTTTATTTTATAAGTCATTACAGAATCCTCTTGTTGATTTGCAACCTGAAATTATTTGGGTATAAAATGCAACATACTAAGTGTAATGCTAAATATACAAATATTCTTGCAACTCATGGCCTGGTTAGGTTGAGGGTGGCTTTGGCTTCAATAAGATAATTGACATGTATCATTGCCTTATTCCTATGTATCCTGAGAGGATTAGTGACTAACTCAATAAGAATTAAGTCGTCATCCTTTTGATTGGTGTAAGAGTTTCTTCTATTGCATAATGTTCTGTCAATGCTTCCTTCTTTTCCTCTCCGAGTTTATTGATGCCAAGGTTCTGCATCAATCAGAACATAAACACTTGACCACACTGCATTTGTTGTGAAAAAAATAGCATGCCACATTTCTAAATCTATTCGAGCCTTGTGTTTAAGATGTTTCTCTCTGGATCTTAACATTTTCCCCTTCAGTGTTGCACTAGCTGCCACAACTGAAATCAGTAAATCCTGTTAATGCCAAATGATTATTGGCCTTCCGTTTATTTATAGCATCTATCCTATTAAGGTAGATGAAAAAGGTATTTCAGGTATTTTTGATAATAAACCTGTTAATTTAGAATTTGTTACAAAACTGATTTATAAGGTTTTAAATCAAATTCATGATCAGATTGATCAAAGGAATTGTCAAATAAATTTCCTTAAAAATGAATTAAATTCTTTTACTATCGAAGAAAGGATTAATAATCCTAAATTACAAGAAAAAATTCAACTTTTATTTAACGAATTTTCTATGAAAATTTGCAATGATTTTCCAAATGCTTTTTGGGAAAGAAAGAAACATATGGTTTCTCTTCCCTATGAAGAAAGCTTTTCTGAAGACAAGATTCCTACTAAATCGAGGCCTTGTCAAATGAATTCTGAATATTTAGAATTATGTAAAAAAGAAATACCTTCTCTTTTACAAAAGAAACCTATAGTTCCTTCTAAATCCCCTTGGTCTTGCACTGCTTTTTATGTTAATAAACATTCAGAGCAAGAACGTGGTGTTCCTAGGTTAGTAATCAATTACAAACCTTTAAACAATGTCCTAAAATGGATTCGCCATCCTATTCCTAATAAAAAGGATTTGCTGGATAGACTAATCAATGCACTAGTATGTTCAAAATTTGATTTGAAATATGGATTTTGGCAAATACAGATTGATCCTAAGGATCGTTATAAAACTGCCTTTAATGTTCCTTTCAGCCACTATGAATGGACGGTAATGCCTTTTGGGCTTAAGAATGCCCCTTCTGAATTTCAACAAATTATGAATGATATTTTTAATCCTTATAGTGATTTTATCATTGTTTATATTGATGATATTTTAGTTTTTTCTAGATATATAGAGATACATTTTAAACATCTTGATATGTTTAAAAATATATTCATTAAAAATGGCTTAGTTATTTCAAAACCAAAAATGGTTTTGTTTCAAACCAAAATAAAATTTTTGGGTCATATTATTGAAAAGGGAAATATTATCCCTATTCAAAGAAGCATTGAATTTGGTAACAAATTTCCTGATGCCATAACTGATAAAACTCAGTTACAAAGATTTTTAGGAAGTCTTAATTATGTTTCTTCCTATATTAAAAATATAGCAGAAGATACTGCTATCTTATATGATAGATTAAAAAAGAATCCTGCTCCTTGGGGTGATAACCACACTCAAGCAGTCATCAGGATAAAAGAAAAATTAAAACATATTCCTTGCCTTATGCTCGCCAATCCCCTATGGGATAAGACTGTGGAAACCGATGCCTCTGACATAGGCTCTGGAGTTATTTTGAAACAGGTTAATCCACGTAATAAAAATGAGTATGTTATTAGATTCCATTCTGGTAAATGGAATAATTCACAGAAAAATTATTCTGTGGTTGCTAGAGAAATTTTAGCCATTGTAAAATGTGTTCTAAAATTTCAAGATGATCTTTATAATCAATATTTTACAATAAAAACTGATTGTAAAGCTGCTTCTTTTATGTTTAAAAAAGATTTTGAACACAATGTGTCTAAACAGATGTTTGCTCGATGGCAAGCTCATCTTGCTTACTTCGATTTTAATATAATCTATAAGCAAGGAAAAGATAATAATCTTCCTGATTTTCTGACAAGAAAATATATTTTATGATTTCAGGAATGAGCCATTCTGGCAGGACCCCATTTTCCTCTTATAGAGAAAGGGGAGGAAGGACGCGGGCCCCTATTATTCAAAGGGGTAAAAAGACTCTCATCAACCAGAACATTTCTGGAATTGGTTCCTCCCAAAATCGGGATAACCTTGAATAAGAATTCCAAGAATTCTTGAAACAGAAAGGGAAAAATATCCAGGTTGATGATATTCCTTCAACACAACAGGAAGAAGGCTCATATGCCTCTCTTACCAAGAAAGAGTATACTTTCTTTGATTCCCCCAAAAGGGAACAAATCATCATACTCGAAGAAGGTGATGAGAAACTTAAAGAGTCCCCATGGATTCTGATGACTAAGTATATTCCAAATAATTTTTAGGATACTAAAACCTATAAAACCAGAGGGTTTTATGAGAATATTCTCTCAAATTTGGGAAGTGTTGATATTTCTCACTATCCCGAAAAGGGTAAAAATATTTCTTACTCTAAATTTATCATTAAGAAAATCATCTCCATCCATGAATGGGGAACTGCTTATTTTTCAGAAAAAATTATTATTAATGAAGCAAATGGCAACAAATTCCTTTACAATTATTGGGATTATGTTGAAAGTTTTCAAAAAACTTTATTTTACCAGAATGATAAGCATACTCATACATGGCTTATCAAGATTTGCGACAATGTTACAAAATCACCACTCCCCAATTGGTTTATTTCTTGGTGGAGTATTTTTGGTGCCCCAGCAGATATTCTGCCCCTAAAGGTCAAATCTCTCTTTCAAGACTATGTTCTTGCAACCTCACATCTAAAAACCCATCAGACAAATGACCAAGTTCTTTGTCGATTTTTCATTGACTCCAGTATCCCATGGGTCTGGAAATGGAAGCCAGAATTTGGCTACACTGATGTCGGGACCCCCTGTTTATACAGGGTACATATGCCTCGATTTTGGAACAACCTAAGTATTGTTCCCAAAGATTCCAATGAATCTCCTATTAAAGAAAATATTGATCGGATTAAATCCGTTATTAGCAAAATCTAAAGTGATTCCAAGCAACAAGAGACCAAGTCTCTTCCTCCCTTCTCAGATTTTTCAAAGAAATATGAGGGAATATTTCCCAAAGAAAAAATTGCTGATCTCTATGTAGAACAAATAAAGAGCATGTTTCATGATGATGATTTCCCTGATTCAAAATCAGATTCGACAATGACATCTAACTCTGATCTTCAGGATGCCCAAGACCCCAATGAAGGGTTTGATCTCTCCATACAGGAAAGCTTCGATATGTTGAAGGACACTCTTATAGAGAGATTCAAAGATAAATAAGATGGAAGTCATCGAAGACATCAGATGAAATAATTACATCAGAAAATCTGAGTATGATTCCAATATCTGGAAAAACCCTTTTCATATCATGCATGATTATGATTCCATGATATAAAGGGAAAAAATTATTGTAAAATTTTGCCAAAGAAAATTGGAGGAATCAACAGATTCGTTCAAATTATTGAACGAGTACTCCTCTACCACAGAAATCCAGATGAAAATAGAAGGGCTCATGAAGTCTTCCTCAAGACTAAAAGTCTCCTTGAAAAACAGGCGTCCATCATGGCAGGATAGAATTGCACTGAGACAACATAAGCCTATGACATGCTTATGTCATCGCTGACGTCACCAGACCAAGTACTGTTCATAAATAGTAAAATCACTATTTAAACTTTTTACTATTCATACTTTTTAATTTTGGGATGAAATCCGGGGTCTCATGTCCGGTTCTCCCCCTATAAATATGTGTGTTTTTATCATAATGAAGCAGAACTTTAGCAAGTCTGCTCTCTCTTTTCTTCTCTCTCTCTCTCCATTGTAAAAATATTCTGAAATAATAATAGGAGGTACCTATCTTGGCTCCTAAAGGGTAATCTCCCTTCTTTATTTTTTTGTTTTTAAATTTTTGTTTTGAGATTCATAGCCGCCCTATGGCAGGCTAGAGATTCGTATTGAATCAATGATCTAGGATCTCATACTCTACTATTTCATGCATTTTTGAAGATCATAAGTCACTTGATCTGATCTGATTATATCAATATGTGGTAAATGGTTTTGACCGATTGGTTTGAGGTTTCTATCGATATTTATGAGTTAAGATTATCCAACACGTATCAAGATGTGTCTTTAAGGTTGAAACTTGCTGAACTAAGTTTTCTGGTTTATGAGTTAACCGTGTGGGGTAGCCTTTTAGCCGTTATGCCGAGTGAAGGCGCAAGCGTTTGTGGGCATAAATCCTTTTTTCAGGTTAATTCATAGATTCTTGAATGCTTAGGCCAGTTTGTTTTGGAAAAGGTCCGTGAGACACTATTGATACAATACGGAGAAATCATTAACTCAAAGACTATAGATGTCCTCAGTAATTTCCAATCTGTGTTGAGCAAAGATCCATAGCTATGCTACTGATATGATCTAGATCCCCTATCCTGCGTCTGTTATGGTATCAGAGCCATGTGATAGTAGAGATATGTTATCTGATGATTATTGATTAGATACGATTTTATAATTATCTTTATGAATCTTTTAAACTCTTCTCATATTGAGAAAAATAGTTTGGTTCAGGAATATGATGTTCCTGAAAATCTTGATTTACTCAATAAATGGAGTATTCCAAAGATTGAACCTAAAACGGTTTACAAATCTGGACTTTTTGAAAAAATTAGTTTCAAACAAGTTGTCAAAACTACTGAGTCTTCAGTTCCTCTCCATGAGGAAGAAATGGTTTTAAAATTATTAAACTACCATGATATTTCTCCTTATATGAAGGGGTATAAATTCATCCATATTGGATGTGTTCAAGTAGCTTTTAGACCCTTAACCCTTAAAGGATTACCAGAAAGTTTTCTAGCCACTCTAAGAGATGGTAGAAATCTTAACTGGAAACAATCCCTCATGGGAATTATTGAGTCTAGCTTAGCTTTAGGACCCGTTTATTTTAACGCGTATCCTAATCTTTCCTTGTCTTTATCTTACAATAATATTCTTGATGCTTTAACATTAAATGTTAAAACTCATGGCTATAATTATATGTCTGGATCTGAAATTATGTGTATTTGTTATCACATATATTTCAAACCCTTACATACCCTTAATCCCAATTGTACTAGGGTAGATAAGGATAAAAACGAGACTATTCTCATTGAAACAAACTTTGGAAATTCCAATGTTAGTACTCGTAGATCTATTAAATGGGATGAGATTATTTTCCCAAATGATTGGATTCTTGAACATTCTGTTCCTAAAATCCCTTCTCTTAATAGTGATTTCCACCATATTACTCAAAGTAATAATGGTGTTTTTAAGATTGGTTTCCAGAATAACCAAAGAAGAAATTCTTCTTATACTAGATCTATGTCTGGTTATACTTTGTTTTCTCCTCTTGACTATGATGTTAATATTCCTTCTACTTCAAGAGTTTCTACTTCTTCTTTAAAAGAAGAAAAGTTTTATCAAAATAATGATTTTGAAAATGAAAATATTATTGTTAATAAAAATAATATTGTTTATAGTGAAAAACTTCCCGAAACAATTTCGGAATGTGATTTCTCTGTTTAAAATGATTTTTGAACCGATGTTGGATTTCAATAAAGGCTCCTTAAATAGAGCCCATATCAACAAAGAATTTTATGATCCAAAATGGGAAAAATTTAGAGCTTGGTATTTCAACTCTTTCCCAAAAGATGAATTATCTTATTTTGTTGACAAATTCTATGAATTCTGTAAAAAACAAAACAAAATATTTTATTTTGTTCCTTGGTTTATAAAAACCTTTTATATTGATCAAATTTCTACAATAGAAAGATCTTATAAAATTATTTCCTCAGGAGATATTCGAAAATCCGTCTGTCCTCCTAATATTCCTTTCCAAATTGAAAAGGAAGGAAAAACTTCTAATTTCTCTCTTTTTTCAACAATTATTGAAAAAGATGTTTTACACAATATTTCTGAAATTTTTAAGCAGAATAATTTTTGCAATCTTTCTCTTCAAATTCTTCGTGAAGAAATTACTTCACTACATGAGAAAATTGATTCTCTTCTTTTTCAAAACAAAGATCAGCCTAAAACTGATACTTCTATTGAAGAGGGAAAAAATCCAGTTATTGCAACTGTTCCTTCTATTCAATCTCCTATTGAGATTAAAGATTTTAAGCTTGAAGCTTCTATTTCTGATCTAGAAAAAATTATCACTGAAAATTTTGGAAAACTTCATATTTCCACTATTGAAAATGATTTTCAAGATGATTTGGATAACAGACATATTGAGTCTAGTCAAAACAATTTTGACAGTCTAAACAAAATGAGATGGGCAGATAAGCCTACTATGTCAAGGTATTATACTAAGCCTACTCCCATTGATGTTCTCAATGAAGAACAAGAAAATTTCTTTAATACCTCTTATTCTGGTAAATCCATTTATGAATGGAATATAGATGGTGGAAGTGGTAGATATATCTACACCCAATGCCATCGTATGCTTATGTACAACTCTGCCTGTAGAATAAGTGGTAATGATGACGTGCAAACTGCACAAGCCATTACTGTTGGTTTTACAGGATAGCTTAAAGGCTGGTGGGATAATTATCTTACTCCCCAGAATAAAAATGAAATATTTTCTTCTATTAAAATAGAAGAAAATACCACTAAACCCAATGCGGTTTATTCTCTTGTTCTTACTATTTTAGAACATTTTACTGGTTAACTTTCAAATAATTCTGAAAACACCAAAACACTTCTTTTAAATATGAGGTGTAAAACTCTTACTGATTTTCGTTGGTACAAATATATTTTTTTGTCAAGAATCTATGATATCCCTGACTGTAACCAAGATATTTGGAAAAACAAATTTGTTGATGGTCTTTCGTATTTATTCGCGGAAAGAATCAAGAAAATTCTTCGAAAAGACGCAAATTCTATTTCTTAAGCGTCATACAGTTTTGGCCAAATCATTAGTATTTGTGTCCAAGAAGGTTTAAATCTTTGCAATGAAATAAAATTGCGAAACCAGCTTAAAAGAGATAATCTCTTAGAAAAGAAATAACTAGGTCTTTTCTGTGACCAGTTTGGAATTGAAAGTTCCAAAAAGAATTTTTCTAAAAGAAAAAAGGATTTTCCTGATAAACCAAATTTCCGAAGAAGGAAAAAATTTTCTGATAAAAAATAGAAAGTGAAAAAAGATTTTGATAATAAAAAATCTTTTAAAAAACCTTTTCAAAAGAAAAAGTATTTAGACAAAATTATTTGTCACAGATGTGGAAAACCTGGTCACTATGCTAACCAGTGCTATGCAAAAAACAAGATTAAAAATCTTGATCTTGATGAGCCTCTCAAAGAGACTCTTCTTGGTTTAATTATGAATTCAGATTTAAATTCTGATGTCGATACAGAATCCAATGATTCTTCTGAGGAGTTAAACTCTTCATTATCCGATTCAAGTCAATTTGATGCCAATGAGTGTCAAAATTACCTCCAGGGTAAGCCATGTCTCAACTGTATCCGAGATACTAATGAGATTACTGATGATGAAGTTTATAAACTTATGAGTTAGTTTAAAGACATAAATATTAGTGTCATTGATAATCATTATATTATGGATTTTCTCAAACAAATCAAAGATTTTGATTTACGTAATAAAATTATTGACTATTTTGAGGATATTCCTCTCAAAAAAGAAAAAAATGATCTTTCAAAACATATTGAAAGAAATTTTTATAACATGGATGATGTTAATAAACTTCTTAAAATTAAAGATGTGGAGAACAATCCAGTTACTATTAAAGATCTTTCAAAAGAGATTGAAAATCTCAAAATAAGTGTTAAATCTCTTCAAGAACAAAGTTCTGAGTTTTCTTTTCGTCTTTCCCAATGGGAAAAAGGAAAAGCAAAATTAGAAATTGGTGAGCCAAGCTCTCCAAAAGAAAGTTTGATTGATAATCATCTTTCTAATATTAATATCATTTTATCTCAAAAATGGTATGTCAAAATTTCTCTTTTAATAAACAATTATTACAAAAGAGATTTTATAGCCATGATTGATAGTGATGCGGATATTAGTGTTATCCAAATGTGAATAATTCCCACCAAGTTTTTTGAAAAAACTACTCAAACTCTTTCCCATGCAGGAGGAGGAAATTAAAAAATTTCTTATAAATTAAAAGATGCTTATATTTGCACCAATAAAGTTTGCATACAAACTATATATTGCTAAATTTTGTGTTAATTTAGACTAGACTGCTGAACTGATAGTTTCCCAGTAGCTTATGGTATCATTGTGCTTGATAAGACTTGACCAACTAAGTACAAGCCGCCCAAGTTGATTGATTTAGCTTTTCATTTTGCATCCATTTCTGCTTGCTTTTAAACTTTTAGGTTGATTGTATTAGTAATCTTGCCTTACTTTTTTTTACGACTAGGAAAGTATATACCTCCTTGGCATGAGGTTAGATAATACCTATATTATTTTGCTAAACCTTAAGTTATTAGATTTAATTTAAGGTTTGATATGTTAATAAGAAGTATGGCTTAGCAAAACTCTTGAGATTTAGTGAGTTTATTTCAGAATTTATTAACTTGTAGTTTCTCTGCACCTTTGGTGAATGCTGCAAAGGTTGTAGTTGTTTTGCCAAGAAAAATATTTTCCGTTTTATGTACTGATACTATTAATTCTTGAATTCAAATGTCTTATATATTATTAATTTTTAAAATATTAATTACTTTTTAAATAGATTATTTCTTTTCTCATTAATCTACTCAACTAAACATGTGTCATATGCATTATGTAGTATTTGAATTCTTGTACATGAACCATTAACCTACATATTCATGTAATGAGATTATATTCTTTAAAGTTTAGAAAATAGCTTCAGAAGTTTACAAACATGAAGCTTACCATGGCAGGTATTAGAGAATTTCTGAACAAAGAAAATGGATTATCGGAGGACTAGAAGACTAATATATAAGAAACGATGACTTGAACAATTGAAATCTACCATGTTTCAAACATTGTATTGAAAGATAATATAAACCCTTTAAGATAAATATTTACAAAGTAAGTTCTAACTTTTTTTGGATAATTAATTTCAATATTTAAATTCAGTATAATATTAACTATTGTTTAACTATTAAGTATTATATGTTTAGTAATATAAATTTGAAAAATATGCAGGGACATTGCAAAAGGGACATGTCATCATAATTCTGAGTATGGCAAAGATCATGAGGAACAGGAGTTAGGAAAATAATTTTTATTGTCTTTTATGTTTTTCTTTTTAAGCTATTTTTTTTCTAACTCAAACATGCATCAAGTGAAGATACTGTTGCAATAATAGGTAATATTATTTATAGTTAATTTTATATGTTCTTAAACTTCTTTAAAATTATATTTATGTATAGAAAAATATATATTGTGATTGTCTTTATGTTTACATGTAGCTATTGGTTTCAAGAAAAGGAGTCCGGGCCAAACAACAGGAAAGAAAAATTTGAAGTATATTAAAACTTATGACGTATTTGACAGAAAGAGGAATTGTATTGTAAAGGTCAGTTTCTTTTTTATTTATTTATATAATATATGTATTTGTATAATATGTATGTCAGAACCGCCAAACTTATATGTGAAATATACCCTTCCCATTATCTTTTAGTGAGTAATATGATATATGTTGTATGTTAAATTGAATTAGAAGATAGTTCTTGCTACTTTGAAATGAAATATGGTAAACGTAAGTGGTGACATCAACAATGGTTATGAACTTTATTTGAAATTTATCAGTTTTATTATTGTATGTTTATGTTATATTTTAGTACTATTTTTAATATTATTAATGTACATTTTTTTATAGGAGATATCTGCCGGGGAGAAGAAGTGTGTTATCATTGTCATTAGAAGTGAAGAGATTGCATAATGGATTTTTTTTTTAAAGTTTCTTGTTTCATGTAATGATACCAAATATTATTAGTTTCTTTCCAATTAGTTGAATGAGTATTTTGTTTAATGCAAACTTACTTTTTATCTTTAATTTAGTTTTTGTTGAAATTATATTTCTTATATTTAGTTTTTAAAATTAGTTTACCATGATACTTTTCATCATTGAATACTATTTTATTATGATAAAATATATTATCACAATTTTCATATTTTTTATCGATGTTGATCAAATAGTCACTAAAATTTAATTTATTATGACGAAATGGGTCATTATTATATCTACATATAATGACAATCAAATGTTAGTTACCTTAGTGTATTTTTTCATGACAAAAAATTTAAAATATGACAAAAAAATATAGTCACTGTATTTAAATTTTTGCGGATGATTATTACCATTGTCATTGAATAGTATATATAACGATGACGAAAATAATTTGTCATTATTTTCACGCCATTTAATGACAGTACAAAGTTTGTCACTAAATCAGAATAATTGATGACAAATTTTATCGTCATTATATATGTACATATTTAACAACGATTAAAAATTGTCACTAAAACAAACTTATTGTTGATGAATTTTGTCGTCACTATACATGCATATATATAACAACGATAAATATTTCATCGCCAAAAAATAACCCTTTCGTGACAAATTATATAAAATATGACAAAATAATCAATCTAATTGTGACAAAAATAACTTCGCTAAAATTTTCTGAGATAAGTACCACATGAATAATTGTCACAAAAAAATTCATTTTTAGAGACAATAATTCAAATCGTCATATTAAGTTGAATTTTTGGTGACGAAACATCATATTAGTGACTAAATATTGAGGCTTAATGTGACGATTTATATGTCACTATAGATGAAATATATAGTGACAGTAGTCTTTATCGTCACTAAATGATGACTCTTTTATGATAAATTTAAATAGTGTCACATATACCTAATACCACGCACTTTCAATGACGATTTTTGTGACAAAAAATTTCATCCCAAAATATCTATCTTGACGAAAAATGATTTTTTCGTGACAAAATATTTCGTCATGAATTAACAAATTTCTTGTAGTGGATTACTTTCATTGCCATGCCGATTGGTATTAGAGAGTGAGGGATAGGGAGTGTTTTTGTTTTTAAGGGGTCCGAATGTAAAGTAGGATATAAAAGGATGAAGAGTCCTTTAAATACCTTTCCTTAAACAATCATTTATGACAAAACAGGGGTATAACTGTCTTTGACCTAAAATTTATGAGTTTTTAAATTTCGAACCAAAACTTATAATTAAGTTTGTCCAAAATATAACTCACATAGAATTTAAATCCATTTAAAATGTTACACAAATTCAAACATTTTATTAATTAAAATGCTAAATAAATCCAAAATGTCTGTCACTAAGTACTGACATTTCTGAATTTGTAGTGCCCCATTTAATTTTCAGAATTGTACAAAGTACTATAAATTCTCTAAGTTTGCAGTTGACAAGTTTAGAATATGGAAATCTACAGTTGTGAGGAATTTGCAGTTCAGTGCCAAGTCTACAGCTGTAGAGTTAACAACTCTGCAGTTGATTGACTTTCCAGCTGCACATTTCCTTTTCAATGAGTTCCAATTTTCTAAGTTTGTCTTTGCAATTTAGTGATTTTCATAGAGTCTTTTCACAATTCTAACATTCCCAAATTACCTCTCAAGATTGAAAATCTTGATTCACACAAAGGTTTAGTGAAAATATCAGCAAGATTCAAATCAGTATGAATCTTTGTCAATTTCACATCCTTTCTTTCAACATGATCCCTTATGAAATGATGCCTTACATCTATGTGTTTTGATCTAGAGTGTAAAACTGGATTCTGTGTAATAGCAATAACACTTGTATTGTGACAGAATATAGTAGTTTCTCTTGCATCAATCCCATAACCTTGTAATTGGTATTGCATCCATAAGATTTGTGCACAACAGCTTCCAGCAACAATGTATTCTGCCTCAGCTGTAGAGAGAGCAATAGAATTTTGCTTCTTACTATGCCATGCCACCAATCTTTCACCTAGGAATTTTCAAATTCCACTAGTACTCTTTCTATCAATCTTGCAGCCTGCAAAATCCGAGTCAGTGTAACCAATGAGTTCAATTCCTCCTTCTTTAGGATACCATAATCCTAGATTTTGTGTAGATTTGACATGTTTAATGATCTTCTTTACAACATTCAAGTGTGATTCCTTAGGATTAACTTGGAATCTAGTACATACACCTACTGCAAACATGATATCAGGCCTGCTAGCTGTAAGGTATAGTAATGATCCAATTAACCTCCTATATTTGGTTACATCAACACTTTTGCCATTCTCATCTTTGTCAAGACTCACAGAAGGTGTCATAGGTATATTGGTAGGCCTAGAGCTATCCATTTCAAATCTTTTGATAAGCTCTTGAGTGTATTTAGCTTAATTGATGAAAATTTCATCTCTCATTTGCTTAACTTGTAATCCCAAAAAGAAATTCAAATTTCCCATCATGCTCATTTCAAATTTCTCATTCATGAGCTTAGAGAACTTTCTGCATAATTCTTCATTGGTTGAGCCAAAGAATATATCATCAACATAGATTTGAACAAGCAATATGTCATTTCCATGTTGTAGTCTGAATAAGGTCTTGTCAACCATACCCTTTTTGAATCCATTTTTGATCAAATGATCACATAGGGTATCATACCATGCTCTTGGTGCTTGCTTAAGTCCATAAAGGGCCTTTCTAAGCTTATAAACCATGTTTTCAGCTGTAGATTCCTCAAATCCTGGTGGTTGTTCAACATACACTTCTTCTGATAGTAAACCATTAAGAAATGCACTCTTTACATCAATTTGATAGACTGTAAAGTTCATATGTGCAGTATAGGCTATAAATATTCTTATAGCTTCTAATCTTGCAACTGAGGCAAATGATTCATCAAAATCTATGCCTTCAGATTGACAATAGCCTTGAGCAACTAGCCTTGCTTTATTTCTGGTCACAATTCCATCTTCATCAAGTTTATTCTTGAACACCCACCTAGTTCCAATAACTTTGTGATTCCTAGGTCTTGGAACAAGTTCCCATACTTGATTTCTCTCAAAACCATTCAATTCTTGTTGGTCCCAAAGGCAGGTTTTAGAGAAAGAAACACTGAGTCAAGTCTAGAAGGGGGGTTGAATAGACTTGATAGGTTTCAAAACCTTTTTCTATTTTAAGCTTATTTTAAAAACAATACACAACTTAAAGGTCGTCTGGTTTTGAAAATCGTGAGCTGTGTATTGAGTGCGGAATTTTTTTTGATGAAAACCCTTTAGAGTGATTTGTGCACAGATAAGAATAGAAAAATAAAGAACACAAGACACCAAAATTTATAGTGGTTCGGACAAAAAGGTCCTACTCCACTCTCCACAATCCAAATGGACTTGTGGGGCTCTCCACTAACTTTTCACTAACTCAGTCACTTTCTTGAGAGTAAAAAACTCTCTTACAAACGTCTATGCTTAATAGCAAAATGACTTCAGAAAACTTCTACAAAGCTTACAAATGATTAACTTGAATGTAAAGTGTGTTGAGTACGAGTTGAGAATTTGACAGAGTTTCGGCAAGCTTAAACGCGTGTTAATCCGTACTTGAATTCTTCACTGGTACTTTTATTTATAGGTTCAAATTACTAGTCGTTGTGATTGACTAGAGATCTGAAATCCTATAATTTAGGAATCAATCAATCATCGAGATTGATTGAATCTTCTTCATGATTCCCGAAAATCTTCGCAATCTTCAATTAATCAAGTTTGTCCCCTTATTGATTGATCTTCTATTTTGGGAATCTTCTCGTTGTCGCAAGTCAACCCTAGCGTGATTCCATAGAATCTGGGTGGAGCACACTACTTCAGCTGATCTGTCTCCTCAGCTGATGTACCAGTCTGCTGATGCACCTCAGCTGATATCTCGGACTTCGTCTGATGTCTCGGTCCTTGGTCCTAGTCTTGTCTGCGACATGCTCTTCAGCTGATCTTCTGAGTTCAGCTGATCTTGAACTCTTCTGATGTTCTACTCAGTGTCAGCTGCTCAAGTCTTCTGTCTTTTGGAATCTGCTAAGTCTTCAAAGCCTTAGCTAGTCTTCTTTTCTATGAAAGCTTCGGATCATCTAGGCTACAAGGTCTGTTCCCCCTTACTAATAACCTATCTAATCCTAACAATCATCAGCTGAGTAACAGGTTCAGCTGGTCCTATTACAAACTGATTGGTTTATCATATCATCAAAACATCTAACAAATTCCCCCTTTTTGATGATATCAAAACCAACTCAGATGATCTCAAAAGATAGACAAATAAAGTCAAGATCAAGTAGGACAGAAAAGAAGATCTTTAGATAAGATACCTTAGACAGAAAATAAAGAACAACTGACAACAAGAAGTTGTCTGGAAAGATAAATACTTCATTAACCAAAATGAGAGTTACAAGGAGATCAGAATCCTACCCTCAGCTGACTTAGCTGGACTTTTACACCAAAGATTTTCTGCTGCTGATTGGTACTTGCATCCAGTCGAGAAACCTCTTCTCAATTGCCTTAAAAGTAGGGACAGACGAGCCATGAAGAGTTGGAAGAAATCGAGTCACCATATCTAGCCAAGTCCTCCGTATCTCTACCCAGTCAAGGTTTCCTCTGTCATCAGTGGGTGTAGGAAAGAGTTCAAGCTTGGGAAGTTCAGGCTGAGCACTAACTTTGACCATGGCTTCAATGATGAACTTAAAGAAGATCGGATAGTTCTCCTTTAGCCAGTCTCTGAACTCTATGTTCTTCTCCTCAGCTGATCTGGCATCCTCTCATCTAAGAACATAGAACTGGATAAAAGCTCTTGCTTTGATTGTTCTCCACATAGCAATTTGAGCTTCCGACATATCCTTGATGAAGATTTCAATAGGCTTATCTGGTCCAGGTATGAACCTACCCTTCTGCTTGCTCTGGGGCACTATTTTGCCTTCTTTCTTCATCCTCCTCAGATAGCGCCTATTCAGCTGGTCATTCATCTCTCGCTCATGCCTTTTGTTTCTCTCCTCTGGAGTTTCTCTCTCTGCCAGCTGTAACTCTTTGGCCAGTTTCACATCAAGCTCAACATCCATGATGCGCTTCTGCTTCTCCCTAGCTTCAGCAACCTCCTCACACCTCTGCATGGCCTTAGCCATCCTCTGATCTCTCAACTCTTGAGTCCTCTGCTCTGCCAAGTTCCTATCCTTGATATACTCTTCTACAGTCTGGACCCTGGCAGAGAGAACACCATGGTTATCCACCAGTAAAGCCTTCAGAGCAGCCATCTCAGCTTTCAAGGCAACACTCTCAGCTTGCAGAACAGCAATGTCAGCTGAGTTCTTTTCTTTCCCCTTTTTGATATCATCAAAGGCAGATGAAGAGGGAAGAGAGGAGGGAACCTTCTGAACAGCAGATCTGAGGTCCGCTTGACCGTCTTTACATTCTGCCACTTCTCTCTCCAAGTTGGTAGTAAGCAGTCTTATCTTGTCAGATCCAGCAGAGAAAGAGGCATTGGCATCATCAATGAAAGCTTGAGCAGTCTGTTCAAATCTCTTCCGAGTAAAATACAACTCCTTTCTGGTGACAAACAAGCTGTCTTCAAGACTTTCCCTCAACTTGTTCCTATGGTCCAGCAACACTTGGTGGACATGCTTTTCAACCAGAGTGGGGGCAAGAGTCTTTGCTGCCAGCAAAGTGGCCTTGACTTCCCTGATATGATCATCAAAGTATTCACGCATGTTATTCAAAATATCAGGAGTCACCTGATCAGCTTGACTGATTTCGAAGTTCTCTGCTGGAGGGATGAACTCTGACTCCACTGTCTCTGGGCAGTCAAGAGCAACTCTATCCTTGAGTAGCAGGGCTCGGGCTACTTTGCAAAGACCTTCAGGCGAGGTCAGCTGGGATGGAGCCTTAACTTCCAAGGCATCCATCAGAATCTCTTCCCATGTGGTGAAGGTGGCTTCACCAATTTCTTGCAGTAGGGCTAGGAAGAAGGTAACTGAGCCTTCTCTTGCTTGAGCCCATTCAAGGCCTTCAGCCAGCAGGTCTTGGTAGACTGGGTAGTGGGTTATTTCTGGGATGTATAGTGAAAGATGGGCTAGGGCGGTAATGATCATGCCACGTTCTAAGGGTCCTTTAGGATGAATAGTTGTGAATGTGGCTTGTTGGGCATGATCAGTAGGGGAGTTAGGGCTTTCAAGGTTAATGGGTTCTGGGTTAAGAGGTAGGGGGTCAGCTGATGGCTCACCAGAGGTAGCTACCTCCTCTGGGTCATTGCCAGCTGGGATTTGTGGGGGTGATGGATCAGCTGGGGGTGTAGAGTGAGGAGAGGTTTGGGGGATTGGAGATTCATGTGGTGAAGGGGAGTGTGAGGGGATGTGTGTGGGATCAGATGAAGGAGTAGGTTGAGCTGACCTGATTGGCTGAGCCTCGATGGGTGAGTCTGCTGGAGATCACTATTTTCAGAACCAAACCGGATTGAACCAGCCGGTTCAACCGGTTGAATCGGACACCGATCACAGAACCGGTCCGGTTACACCAAAAAAACTATTTTTAAGGTTGAACCGGTCAAAACCGGGTTGAACCGATTAAACCGGCTATTTTAAAAAAAAATATTAATATTTATTTTCTTTACTTATTTTTATTTGTCTTCTTAATTCTAATCAAACCAAAACCCAAAAATTTTTTTTCCACAAAAAAAAATCTTAACTGCTGAAGAACTATAAGAAATTAAAGAAAACCTATTTTGATTGATTTATTTTGTCTCTTTTGTATTTTTTGTTTTTATTTTATGAATCTATTGTATTTATTTAATTTTATAAGTGGATATTTATTTTATTTAACATATAAAATATTTAAAAATAGGTATAAATTATTTTAACAGTTGAACCGCCGATCCAACCGGTTGGACCGGTTGAACCGTGAACCGGTGCGTTGTCCGGTTTGGTCACCGATCCGGTTATGAAAACACTGCTGGAGATGCTTCTTCAGTAGAATGGACCACTTCAGTTCCTGCATCAGATGCCTCTGCTGAATCCTCATCTTCAGCAGTGTGAGAAGCAGACCCATCTTCTGAGCTAGATGACCCATCATCCTAATCTTCATCAGTTGGCTCATCTACCAGTAGAGTAAGTTTGGCCGGTTCAGCAGGTTTGGCAGGAGGAGATTTCTTCTTCAGAATGCTCAGAGGAGCAGTATCATCTTCATCATCTTCATCAAAAGACAGCTTCCTCTGAACAGGGGTGTTGTCCCTCTTGGACTTCTTACTCTTCTGAACCCTACCAGCAGGCTCAGTAGCCTTTCTCTTCTGCTTCTTCTTAGGACCAGTAGAAGGTCCTAGAGTAGCAGCTGCTGAAGCAGCCTCTGAATCTGAATCTGCAGCTCCCAAGGACTTGAGATTGTTCCCCCTAATGAACTTAGAATGGTTGTAGTCAACAACCCAATCAGCTTCCTATTCGTGCTCTGGCAGCAGATGATTCAAGATTATTGTAATCTTGGTAGCCATAGAACACTTGGACTTGATCCATAGATATGATCCTTGCCCACAGTCTCACTTGTACACCTCTTCGATTCCTGCTCCAATCGAAACCATAGCAGACTAACCCAGTCTGCTTGAGCCCCATCCAGGATGGTGCGAGCCACACTTAGGCGGAGTTTGGTCAAGGCATCCAAACTCCCCTGCTCTGCAAGGATAACTTGTTCACCACGTCCATCAAAAACCTATACCTCCTCCTCAGCATATTCTTCTTCAACCCTGAGGTCCTGTTCCGCTGACTCCTCCGTGCCATCATTCGAAACGTAGCCAAATGCTCAGATTCCTTGTATGTGTGGGGAAGAACACTTGTAGATGGGAGTTCAAAGATTTGAGCAGCAACCTCCCTGGTCAAAACCACAGTTTCTCCATCCACAATGGACTCGATGGAGTTGTTGCTAAATTTGGCCTTAAGCAGAAAATGAAAGGCATAGTAGTTTTAATTCATGTTCATGATGATTAGATTGTTAATTGTTGATTTCCAATTCCACTTAGCCATGAGCTAATTTCTTGTTGCATGGTTGTATGAATACTATGGTGAATTTAGTCTATTGTTAATCCTATGTTTGAATTAGTGATCTTGTTGGATTAGTTCTCTTTTTAATGACTTGTATGAATGCTTGGGATGTTTAATTGGAATGTATGGCTTATATGGTTAGCTATGAAATGAGAATTGAGCTATAAGAACTTTATGCATACCTGATTAGGGTCATAATTGCATGTTTTAGCACTCATTTCTATATGCTTTTGGTGATATTATGTTCATATTTGACCCTATTATGTGATACTTTGTGTATTTAACCCTTTTTGGCTAGGAAGTTGTGATTGTAGGTGAAAACGAGCAAAATGAGGAAGAAACGAGCAAGATCGAGAAAAGTCCAAATTCTGAAGTTGAGCAAAATGGAGAAATTGCTATCCTATGTTGAAGATCTTGAAGAGAGGGTCGCAACGAAAGAGGAATCGAGTCAATCAGAGTTTTATAGCTCAAGATATGATAAAAACAAGGAAGTCACTCATCGACCGAGACTAAGGCCTCGGGCGACACGGACTCCTTCCTCGGAAGACAAGCATCGCGCGACCAACATCTTTGGAAAGACAGGCAAATGTCGAGCTGGCTGTCGACCAAGCTTGGTCGACAGTTGCACAGCTCTTGGACGACAAGAGGGCTTTCTGTCGAGCAAGCTGTCGCCTGAGAGGTCGACAACTGCACAGTTCTTGGACGACAGCAGCTCATTTTTCTCGAATTTTCAGGGCTATTTTCATATTTTCGCTCGTTTTAATGAAGGGCATCTTAGTCAATGATCCAAGGGCACTATATATACTTCCATCTCAGATTTTCTAAAGGACTTTTATCATTTTCTTAGATTCATATTCTCTCACTAGATTAGGAGAAGTTAGAGGTAGTTTCCAAGTGGTGTTCTTAGATTTCCATTTACGATTTCGATGATTACCTGTGATCTACCGTTCGGATCGACGATCAGTTTTCTCCTGCATTCTTAGCATAGCTCAAGCTATATTTCTACCGATTGATTTTCAATTTCTATTGTCGGATCATTTTCTAGCTTCTAGAGGTAATCTTGTATCTTTTCAATTCCAATTGTAACAGGTAAATTCTTGTATACTCTTTTGAATCCTTGTATAATGATGATAGCTCATGTTTCAATTTCTTTTATGATGACCAAATTAGCCATGGGCTAATCCCTTTGTGTGTTGGTGTATGATTCCTATGAATTAGTGTGGTTTTTATGTTGATCTTATGAATGCTTGAGATGTTGTATGATCAATTCTCTATTTTGATGGTTTGTATGAATACTTATATGCATAATTGATTGTATGGGCCATTAGGACTTAGTCTCATATGAAAATTGGGCTATTTACCTAAAACATTCTTGTTATTAGGTCATTGCATACTAAGTGTTTGTTAAAATTCCTAAGATAGTGAGAATTACCTTTGAGAATTGGAAAGATAATTAGAGGCTCTTATGTGCATTTAGGGAGACCTTTGCATAATAGAGTGGTTTCCCTATTGATTGTACAATACCTCAATGCATGAGTATGTGATACTTCACCACATGAAACATAGGATAGTACACTAATACACTTCTCACACAACTTGCTCACTTTATGAATCAAGGTGATATGTAGTTTACTCGTTTGACGCACTTGTAGACATAGATACCATATCCCCTTTACTTGCTTTGTGATTTTTGAATCAAGAACAATAGTCTTACCTTACAAATCCCCATCTCCTTTGGGTTCGATATAAAATAAACTTGGTTAAGATTGCCATTGCAATAACGATCGTGTACAGTTGCACGTAGATATCTTTTGGCTAAACAAGTTTTTGGCGCCGTTGCTGGGGAGACGGCTTGTTTGTTTGGTTGCTTGATAGTTGTTCTTGTTTTCGATTTTGTCTTTACTATTTTTGGTGTGAGAAGTTTTGATACTTGATTCTTTTAAGGTGTATGCACACAAGAAGTCAAGGGGGAGATCTTCTACCTTTTGAATCGGATCATGAGAATAGCCTAAGAAGAAGAAGGAGAGAAGCTCGTTTGAATCAAATCAACATGGAGAATAATATGAACGAAACTCGAGAAGAGATAAGAGAAGAAGAACCCTTAAGAGGACAAGTACATCAAGGAAAAGAGAATTTTGCTCAAAGAGAGGTTCTACCTCAACCACAACATATACCAGACCAATACCCACCTTATCCACCACCAAATCAACCTTACTATCCACCACAATATCCCAACTACCCCAATTACCCAATTAACCAACCATACTACCCACCACCACCACATAATTACCCATACTATCCATACCCACCACCACCTCAACACCAAAGACCACAAATCATAAACCCACCTCAAAACCATGAACCATTGCTGCGAGATTATTTTGAGCCTAGAGTTAATGAGCAATATGATGGAATAGAAAGACTGCCGATTGATGCTGAAAAGTTTAAGCTTAATAAGAATCTTTTGAAGTTGTTAAAGGAGTCTCCATTTGAAGGATCGAGTGATCAAGAAGACCCAAATGCTCACCTAAATAACTTCATGGAGATATGTGATACGATCAAGTACAAAGGAATGTCGTATAGTGAGAAGAAGCTCCAATTCTTGAATTTCACTTTGACAGGTAGAGCTAAAGCATGGATTAGAGCTATGAATCCTAAAGCTACCACTTGGGAGGAGTTGAGTTCCCAATTTCTTAATAAATTCTATCCTCCATCAAAGATGCTTAAGGCAAGGGAAGAAATAAAGAATTTCCAACAAAAAGCGAGAGAGACCATATCTATTACATGGGAGAGGTACCAAACCTTGTTGTTGGCTTGTCCTCAACATGGTTTGAGGGATGAAGATATACTCTTGACATTTACCATAGGATTGCATGAAGGAGACAAGAATTACTTAAATTCTTGTGCCGGAGGCTCGGTTTGGACGAAGACCGTTCATCAAGGGTACGTTTGTTTTAGGATTAAGGGGGTCGTGGGAAGTCATGACTTTGAAATCCTGAGATGTGAAAACCTTGATGAATAGTAAAAGTGTGAGTTTGTTTTGAGATTTTAGTAGGGTAGAATGTTACTTTATGTCAAATTAAAGTGTAATAATGATTGATTTTATAGGTATAATATAGGTATTTTATGAGTGTAGTGTTGGAAAGAGTAATAATAGGTTTAATAGTTATTTTTAGGTGTGGATTGAGTTTGGGATGTGAAATCCGGATGTTACATCCCAAACTCGTGTAGAGACGTGATCGCAAAGTCCTACGTCCATCCGTGGTAGTCCCAAAACAAACATACCCCAAGTGAACGAGATCATTGAGAACATAGCTGCAAATGATGCTTTCCAAAGAGAGTCTAGTAATGGAGCAGGTGATCGAGTTGCACTTCTTGAGGAAAGATTGACTAATGTGTGTAATTTGGTCTATGGAGGCCAACATCAAAACCTTGCTCCAAGTCCTATGCAAGTTAGCGTTGTCGAGAGTCTTCCTCCTCCTACTACCCCCACTCAAGAGGAAGTAAACTATATGGGTCGTCCGCAATTCAACAATTCTTATCAAAATAATCAAAGGTCGTATGTTGCTCCACCGTTTAGAAACCAAGGAAGTCCATATCCGAATCAAGGCAATCCTTCTTACAATCCTAATAGAAGGCACGAGAATTTCTCATACGCCAATCCTAAGGGGGCAATCCAATTGCCACCCGGGATTGATCCGGGACCAAAGCCGCCTAATAATGAGGGTAAGGGGAGTGTGGAGGACACCTTGGCATTGATTTTGAAGAACATGGAAGATATGAGAGTGGAATTTAGAAAGATGAATGGTGAAACGAACAAGAAGTTTGATGACTTGTATGCTTCACAAGGTAATCAAATCAAGAGCTTGGAATTTCAAATGGGGCAAATTGCTTCATCCTTAAGCCCACAAGTGAATAAAGGTAAGTTCCCTTCTACAACCGAGATTAATCCTCGTGAGCATTGTAATTTGATATCATGTGTGGAGGTTGAAAATGGGGTTGTAGGGAATTCTCCTTTAAAAGTTTTTCATGATGAGATGGTGGAAGAAGTATTTCGTTGTAAGGATGTGAAATTGGTAAGGAGTAATGAGAAAGGCTTGGAGGTAGAAGATATGGTGATGAAGAAAGAGAAGGAAAAGAAAGAAAAATTTGAGGGATTAGATAAAATAGGGGGTGTGGAAAGAAAGGTGGAAGAAGGGAAAGTGGAAAATGAGGTGAAGGTGGAAGTTTCAAAAGGAATGAAAAATAAGCTTGATGATCAATTCAAGAAGTTCTTTGAACTTTTCAAGAAGTTCTATTCAAAGATGCCTTTTCATGAAGCTATTGAAGAAATGCCAAATTATACAAGGTTCTTGAGAGATGCTTTGGTAAAGAAGAAGAAAGGAAATGAACCGGAAATGGTTAAGCTTACTCGTAAGAGTAGTGAGTTGATAAAAAATCATTTACCACAAAAGCTTAGAGATCCGGGGAGTTTCACATTGAGTTGCCATATTAAGGAGAACAAGGAAATAAGGGCTTTGTGTGATTTGGGCGCGAGTGTTACCATTTTCTATTGCCAAGGAGTTGGGCTTGCATCACTTGAAGCCAACAAAATTGACTTTGCAAATGGCCGATGGTTCAAAAGTGAGACCAAGAGGAATTATAGAGGATGTGGTTGTTCATATTGGTAAGTTCGTCTATCCCGTTGACTTTGTTGTGCTAGATATTGAAGAAGATTTGGAGAGTCCTATCATTTTTGGGAGACCTTTTCTTGCTACATCGGATGCTTTAATTAATATTAAGCGAGGAGAGGTTACTCTTGGAATGAATGGTGAGAAAGCAACTTTTTCAATCCATGGTAATTCCAAGGGTTCCCCAAAAAAGATTGAAAGGTTGATGAACAAAGTTGTACGAGATGATATGGAAAGTGAAGAAAAGGATAAGTCAAGAAAAATTGATCTCAAGAGTGAGCTTAGTGGTGATGATCCTTTTGAAAAGAGGAAGAAGGTAAATGAAGGCAAGGGGGCGAAACAAATGGTGAAGAAAGCTTATTTTTGGAAGAGGAAATTGAGTGATGTACGTCATTCAACTCTCATCGATATTGATGTTACTTGAGCTTAAGAGTCGTCCGGCTAGGGGACGTTAAATCCAAGCGCTAGATGGGAGGCAACCCATCTGTATCCTTTATTTCTTTTAGATTTTAGTTTTGATTTGATTGATTTTTTGTGATGGAATGGAAGCATGAGGTTATTTGGTATTTTAGGCCAATTTTTGATGATCATTTCTTGATTGATTTTGTGTTTAAATGATTATGACGAGTTTGAGAAGTAAAGTTTTGAGATAATCTTGACGAATATTTGGTTTTGTGTTGAGAGTTGTGAGTATTTGGTTTTATGTGCTAGCAAATGTGTAATTTACCACTTTTCCAAACTTTATTAGGATTTACAATCCTAAAAAGTTTGGGAGGGTGTGTTCGTGTTAAATTTCGTCAATTTGCTACCATATTTGATTCATGAGTGTGGATATTCTTGTGATATTTTGAGTATTAAGTGATGTTGAGTAGGAAAAATGCAAGAAAAAAGGTAAAAAAAAATGAAATTTTCGAAGTAGGAGTTGAAGGCCTCGGTAGACAGCATCTAAAGCCTCGGAAGACGGTCTTCGCGCGCCTGGGATCTCTGGAAAGACAGCCAATTGTCGCCTGAGGTGTCGACCAGCTCGGGTCGACAGTCCTACTAGTCTTGTGCGACACGGGGGCCAATTGTTGACCAGGGTGTCGACCAGCTTGGTCGACAATCACACCGCTCTTGTGCGACACGCCACAAGCGACTCAGCTGTTGAGCCGCTTGGTCGACATGCTCAAGGTTCTTGGTCGACACACGCGTATTGGAGTGCGGAGTTTGACTATTATGGGCCCTATTTTGACTACACTTTCCAAGGTAAGCCCACTCACTTTTCACTTTTTCTTATACACTCTTACACACACAAACACACACTTTGAATACAAGAATCTTGCACTCTTCCCCTCTCAAACTCACAAAAAAAAGAAGAAAGGAGAAGAAATTTTCACCTCGAATTTCGATTTCATCTGGATTAAACCTTCTACAGATATGTTCTACTCACTCTCGTCTACCTATTTCTTTCACTTTTATAAGAAATCCATGGTGGCATTATCATGAATTTGAATTTAAAATTCTAGGGTTCTTGAGCATGTGAATTGGGGCTTTTTTATTTTCTTGAGTTTCTATGAAATTGATGATGCATTTATGCTACATTGTTGATGGGTAATCCATTGGGAGCCCAATTGCATGCCAATTTTGATTATTATGAGTTTAATTGAAGATTGAAAAATAGGGGTAGGCATAGTGACGAATTTTAGGAAAATTCATGCTAAAATTGAGTTGTCTTGATAATGTTATGCTAAATGTTAATGGGTATGAGTATATTGTTGCTAGGTTGAGTTGATTATGTTGATTCACCTATGATTTTGCTTACTTGAGGCTTCATTGGCATTTAACATTTGCATGACTATTTGAGGCATGAATTCCTTGATTCTAAGAATTAAGCCCTTTATTTTCAATCTAATTTTACTTGATAAATGGAAATTGATGGCTGAATTATATTGTTCTTCCTTTGCTCATGTGTTAAAATTTTGCTGGAAGTGTGCTGTTTGAAGCCTTTTATACATATATCTTGCTCATGTTTAAAATCTTTTGTAGGCAATGTCTCGTAGTGGTAAGTGTGTTGCTGCAAGTTCAAGTTGGAAGGATGGGAGAATTGTTGAGCTGAAAGAGAAATGTTTTAAGACTTATCGTAACAAACCCTCTTGGTTTGGAATGTCATTTGGAATCAATGCAGATTGTTACGACAAGTTTGCAACATTTGTTAATATGGAGTTCCTTTGTTCAAGATATTTCCTCAAGGAGATTACGGGGCCTCTGAAATTTGGAGAGGATGTGGAGTACTTGTTCAATAATATCGGATGGAGTGGATTGCTACATGTCCATGACAACTCATACCGGAATCTGAACATTGAATTTCTGAGCACATTTCGAATTACTGAGAATTGTGGAATTCCTGTAGAGATTCAATTCCATATCGACAACAAAGCTCACACACTGTCCATTCAAGAGATAAACCAATTGTTCGGCTGTGAAGAAGATGTTTCACCTAGCCATTTTTATAAAAAGGAACGGTTTGAGCAAGATCAATCATTTTGGAAGGCGCTTACAAAAAATGATGACAATGAGTTCATCGCCTATCAATCATAGGTTATTCAAATCGGTAATCCCATCCTCATATATGCACAGATGATTTTGGCCAACACGGTGTTTGCAAGAAGTGATATGGAGGAGATGCAACATGAGGAACTCTATGTGCTCTTTTCTATGCTTACGGGATTGAAAGCTAATTTTGGAGCATATTTTTGCAAAAATCTATCCTACGTCATTTCCAAAGGAGACTGTGCTTTTGGTGGGATGATTGCTCATTTGGCAAGATGCTTAGGGTGGGAACCGAGAGAAGAAGGAAATAATTTTTCTTACCTTGATTTAGGGTATTTGATGGACACTCAAATAATTGTAAGGCGAAAGAAGAAGCTTTGTCTAGCACATCGACCTTCTATTGAACTTCCGTTTCCTCTTTTGGATTATGAAACCATTTCTATCAAGAATGAGGAAAATTGGAGCATGAGTAGCCCGTTGCACTTTGACATTGCTCGGGAATTCAATCAAGGGAGGATGAATGTAACAAAGAGGGCAAGAAGAAGGACCAGTGTGCACAAAGATAGTGATATAGAGCAAGCGGAGGAAAAAGATGAGTATGACAGAGGGTCTGGAAGTTCCAATGCTTGGGGTCAAGAGTTCACTTCTCTTAGGACAAATGTTTCGGCTCTTCAGTCGGACTACTCACTTCTCCATAACGATGTGACCGCATTGAATGACAATTATACCACTCTTAATGCATACTTGACAACCATGAGTACTAACATTGAAGAGATCTTGGAAGCCCAGCGTGCAATGATGAACTGGCACATTGGAGAGGGCCACTTTCCTCATCCGCATTACCCTCCTTCGTGAAGTGATGATTTCGATCTAACTTCATAAGGATGGGTAACTCATTCTTAACCCTAACTCTATCTCTTGCTTCTATTCCGAACTTTTAGTTTTTAATTTGGTTTGTAATGATATTGCTTGAAGATTGTGCTACTTCTTAGGTAGTTGTTTTTGGATGGATTATGCTTGTGATGGATGTTGACTGATGGATCTTATTACTTATTTGATGATGTTTTGCTTTGCTTATGTGATGATGGTTATTATGTTTTGAGCTTTATTGTGCATTGCATGATTCTTGCCTCCACTCCTTTGCCAAACTTTTTAGACCTATGGTCCAAAAAAGTTTGGGGGGGGTGTGATCGTTTCGTTATTCTCATGGCAATGCTATTTTTTTGATTGATTTTTGGGAGTATTCTTATGATTTGATGCCTATTGTAGTGATGAGCCTTTGTTTTGCTTGTTTATTTTTGGCCATTGTTGCTTGTTTTGAGAGTAGTGTGGCATGAGATATGCTTATGATTGTGTGGATGATGTAGATTGTGCATAGTTAAGTGTAGTGTGTATATTGCTTAATTCATTTTTGTCTATTGTTCGGTGTAAATAAGTCCTCACGCAAGTGTACGTGTTCGCTATGAGCGTGGTAAGCTTGACCAAGTTTTAAAATATATCGAACCCAAAGGAGACGGGGAACTGTAAGGAAAATTCGTTGTTTCAATTGGCTAGCTAACAAAGCAATAAAGGGGAAAGGTTTCTATAGTCTACTAATGCGTCAAAGAAGCAAACTACCTATCACCTTGGGTTGCAAAGTGAGCAAATGTGAGAGATATGTGCTAGTGTACTATCCTATGTTTCATGTAGTTAAGCATCACTTTATCATGCAATGAGATTGTGTATAATCAATGGACAAACCACTCTAACATGCAAAAGGTTTCCCTAATAACATATCAAAGCCTCTAATTGTTCATCCAATTCACTAGAGATAATTCTCACTATCTTAGGAATATTATCAAACACTTGATATGCATTGGCCTTAATACAAGAATGTTTAGGAAAATAGCTCTACTTTCTCAAGAGACTAACTCCCTATTGGCCCTAATCTCAAAATCAAACTCTTGTAGAAGTAGCACCCACCTAATCAACCTAGGTTTAGAATCCTTCTTCTTCATCAAAAACTTGATAGCCGAGTGGTCCGTATAGACAATGGTTTTCGTCCCCACAAGATATGGATGAAACTTCTCTACGGCATATACAATGGCCAAATGCTCCCTCTCGGTAGTGGTGTAATTTAATTGGGTAGTTGAGAAGGTCTTTGAAGCGTAGTAGATTGCATGAAATCTTCTTTCTCTTAATTGCCCTAGCACCACTCCCATTGCATAGTCGCTTGAATCACACATAAGTACAAAAGGTTCTTCCCAATTTGGAGTGATCAAGACCGGTGCACTCACCAAGGCTTCTTTCAACAACCTAAAAGAATTCAAGCAAACATCATCAAATTTAAAAGGAACATCTTTCTCTAATAATCGAGACAATGATTTTGACAATTTAGAAAAATCTTTGATAAATCTCCTATAGAATCCGGCATGTCCCAAGAAAGATCTTACTCCCTTCTCATTTATAGGTGGAGGCAACTTTTCAATAGCTACTACCTTGGCACGATCCACTTGTAGCCCACTAGAGGAGATGTGATGTCCAAGAACAACACCTTCACTTACCATAAAATGGCACTTCTCCCAATTGAGCACCAAATTTGCCTCTTCACATCTAATTAGCACCTTCTCAAGATTGGACAAACAAACATCATAATTATTTCCAAAAACACTGAAATCGTCCATAAACACTTCCATAATTTGCTCAATTAACCCATGGAATATCGACATCATTAACCTTTGAAATGTAGCCGGAGCATTGCATAGCCCAAAAGGCATGCGTCTCCAAGCATACGTTCCATAGGTACATGTGAAAGTAGTCTTCTCTTGGTCTTCTGGTGCAATCATGATTTGATTGTAACCGGAATAACCATCGAGGAAGCAATAGTATCGATAACCACATAATCTATCCAATATTTGGTCCATAAATGGCAAAGGAAAGTGATCCTTACAAGTAGCCTTGTTCAATTCCCTATAATCAACACAAACACTCTAACCCGTGGCCACCCTTGTAGCAATTACTTCATTATTTTCAGTTTTTATGATAGTTATTCCACCCTTCTTAGATACTACATGCATGGGTGACACCCAAGGGCTATCACTAATTCGGAAGATCATATTCGCTCCAAGAAATTTTAACACTTCTTTCTTAATGACTTCTTGTATTATAGGATTCACTCTTCTTTGTGGTTGAACTAATGGCTTAGCATTTTCTTCTAGGCGTATTCTATGCATGCATAAAGAAGGATTTACACCCTTTAGATCATCCACCGTCCAACCTATAGCAAATTTATGTTTCCTATGCATAACAAGCAATTTTTCAAGTTCATCACCTTGAAGAGAAGAAGATACGATTATCGGATTCCTCTCGTTTTCATCAAGATATGCGTACTTGAGGTGATCGGGTAATAGCTTTAATGCAATCCTAGCTTCCTCTTCCTTTTCCTTGCTTGCTATTTCGCCCTCTTTGATTTCCAAGAGCATCTCCTTTTTCTCGAGTGTTCATTGCTCTTTCATGTTCATTACCTACATCATCAACAACAAAACAATCACCTTCTTTAACTTCATTAAAGTTAGGAATCTCATAATTAGATGTAAAGAAAGGAATTTCAGCATTTTCAAAAGCTTCTTGTATACAAAGCTGTACAACATCAATAGAGTTGCAAGAGGAATTCTCCTTTGGATGCTTCATAGCATCTTGGACAGAAAAGTGAAGTTCATCCCCTCCAAGCTTCAAAGTTAATTCTCCATTATAAACATCAATAACCGCTCGAGCTGTAGCCAAGAAAGGTCTTCCTAGAATAAGTGAAATATCTTTGTCTTCTTCCATATCAAGAACATAGAAGTCCGCTGGGAATGTGAAATCTTTAATTCTCACAAGTACATCCTCTATAAAGCCATTAGGAATGGTGGTTGAGCCATCCGCCAATTGGAGAGTAGTGGATGTTCCTTTCAAGTGACCTTGATTTAGGCTTTTGAAAATCGAGAGTGGAATCAAATTGATACTTGCTCCTAAATTACATAAGGCTTTGTGTACTACTCCATTTCCCATGTCACAAATAATTGTGAAGCATCCCGGATCTTTCTCTTTTTGAGGTGACTTTCTTGTCAAAGCATCACTACTCTCTTTAGTCAATTTTACCGTTTCCACCCCCGCCACTCTTCTTCTCTTGGCTAAGAGATCTTTCATAAACTTTGCATAACTTGGCATTTGTTCCAAGGCTTCATAAAAAGGAATATTTATATAGAGCTTTTTGAAAACCTCAAGGAACTTGTTGAACTTGTCATCAAGCTTCTTCTTGGAAAACCTTTGGGGATATGGAATGGGCACTACCGTCTTTGGCACCCCCCATTCATCAACTTCCACTTTATTCTTCTTTTCCTTCTCTTCTCTAACTCTCTTCCACTTAGGAACATATGCTTCCTTTTTTTCACTTCCACCCTTTTCTTCTTCTTCTTCTTCTACTACCCCTTCTTCCACCTTTCTTTCCTCTTCTTTTTCACCTATTGGAATAGAGTATTCCCTATCAATCCCCTCATCCATATCATCAATCTTCTCATTTTCTACCCCCTTTTCTTCACCATCACAACAAATAGGAGCACTAGGTCCTTCATATCTCTTTCCACTTCTTAATTCAATAGCACTACACCCTTCTCTCAATTGAGCTTCAATCAAATAGGACTTGCATTCACGAGCCCTTTGTCCACATCTTCTTGATATTTCCTCCACTTGCACCTTTAAGATTTTTATTCTAGCTCCTTGATCTCGACAAATTGCATCAAACTTTTGATTTGTTGCCTCTATATGCCTACATCCTTCACTTCTTATGTTGTCCAGCTTTTTGAGTATAAGATGGAGTGTTTCATAAATATACATAGAATTTCCTTGATGGTAGGATGTAGAAGGCATGGAGTTAATTGATGTATGATGGGGTTGGTAAGTTATTTCATTTTGGTAGGTGTAAGGATGGTAAGAATATGATGTAGAAGGTTGATTATTTGGTGGATGGTAGGAAGAGTAGTTGTATCTATCCATCTTTCTTTCACAAAATCCTGCAAGAATTTCCAAGTATCAAATTCTCACAATAGTAACCAATCAAAAATAAAGGAAACAACAAACAACCAAACAATCTAGCCGACTCCCCGGCAACGGTGCCAAAAACTTGTTCGGTGTATATAAGTCCTCACGCAAGTGTACGTGTTCGCTATGAGCGTGGTAAGCTTGACCAAGTTTTAAAATATATCGAACCCAAAGGAGACGGGGAACTCTTAGGAAAATTCGTTGTTTCAATTGGCTAGCTAACAAAGCAATAAAGGGGAAATGTTTCTATCGTCTACTAATGCGTCAAAGAAGTAAACTACCTATCACCTTGGGTTGCAAAGTGAGCAAATGTGAGAGATAAGTGCTAGTGTACTATCCTATGTTTCATGTAGTTAAGCATCACTTTATCATGCAATGAGATTGTGTATAATCAATGGACAAGCCACTCTAACATGAAAAAGGTTTCCCTAATAACATATCAAAGCCTCTAATTGTTCATCCAATTCACTAGAGATAATTCTCACTATCTTAGGAATATTATCAAACACTTGGTATGCATTGGCCTTAATACAAGAATGTTTAGGAAAATAGCTCTACTTTCGCTAGAGACTAACTCCCTATTGGCCCTAATTATCATCTACACATGAAAGCATTCATACAATCCATCAATTTAGAGAATTGATCATACAACAACTCAAATCATTCAAAAGATCAACATTTCACTACACTACTCCATAGGAATCATACACTAACACATTAAGGAATTAGCTCATGGCTAATTGAGTAATCATGAGAACAATTAAGCTAGGAACAATCCTCATTAAGTAAGAAATGTAAAGAGAATTACCTATTACAATGAAAATTGGAAAGATACAAATTACCTCTAAAATGCTATCTAGCAATCCAACAATAGAAATAAAAATTCAATCGGTGAAAATGTAGCCTTAGACGAGACGAGAATGCAGGAATTAACAGATCAACGATCAAAGCGGTAGATCAAAAGTTATCTAAGAATTTGTGAGAAGAAATCTTAAGAAACCCACAAGTAACTACCTCTCTCTCTCTAATCTAAGAATCTCACTATGATTATGAACTAATGTGACTTGGATTCCCCTTGAAAATATGATCCTTGAAGTATTTATAGTGCTCACAATGCTTGGTCAAAAATGCCCTTCATTAAATGCGCGAAAAGACGAAACTGCCCTCGAAATTGGGACCATCCGAACCGGCGCACGAGCACAAGCACACGACCACACGAGTCTGGCTCGTGTGAGCACTCGTGTGGTTCGATTTAGCTCGAACCAGAGCCACCTCGCACGAGTGCAGGTTCGTGTGAGCACTCGTGCGAGCCTTCATTGCCCGAACCAGAGCACCATCGCACGAGTCCGAGCTTGTGGTCACATGAGTCTGGGCTTGTGGTCGCTCGAGCCCGGACTCGACTTGTCCGATCGATCCACGACTTCCTCGTTTTCATCACATCTTGAGTTCTAGAGCTCCGATTGACTCAATTCTTTTTCCGTTGCGACCCTCTCTTCGAACTCTTCGACATGCTATATCATTTGCCTCTATTGGATCAACTCACAATTTCGGTACTTTTACAAACTTGCTCGTCTCTTGCAGATTTTGCTCGTTTTCACTACAAAACACATTTTCTTGCCACGAAATGGTTAATAGCACAATTTATACCAAATTAGGGTCAAATATGAATATAATCACATCAAAACCTTGTAGAAATGGATGCAAAAACATGCAATTAAGACCCTAATCATCTATAGTTAGTTGATTCTTTAATGCTTGATACATGATTGATGTGTACATGTTTGATAAGATATGAGTCATGATCACCTTGACCCGTGAGGTTTGAGCCTATTTTTCCCGTTTCAATTTTGAACGGATGACATTTCTTTGATGTGAGATCCACATGGTATATTTCCACTCTAGAACTTGATTTGAGTCTTGTTTGAGATCACATTTTGTAATGAGTTGTCAAAAATGATTTGAGGCCATCTTTGATATTATATGAGTCACTTAGCCAAATTATCCATACCATGACATTGATTCCATAGTTAGCCATTTTGTGCCTTTGGCCTTTTCTTTAGCAACCTATGATTGTAGCTTGATTATCCTTCATTTTGAGCCTTATTTTCCCTATTACTAATGGAGCTTATATGAGGATATGAGGATTACATGTGCTTTGAAAGCAAGCTTGGTGGATGAGATGGTGAAGAAAAAGTTAAAAAAACAAAAGATGAAGATGTAAAAAAGTGGAAGTTGTGTTGAATGAAAAGATGTGAAGAAGAGCTTATGTTCCTAATGTGTTGGTGATGTGATGCAAAATTGCAAAAGAAAGGAAGTGGAAAAATATTTGAAAGGAAAAAGTGTGAAGAAAAGTGTTAAGTCGTAGAAATGGTGTTGCAACTTGATCACTGTTTGCCAAAATCGTGTATGATTTCCACGCAATTGAACGTGGTCGTTGTTGTCGCGGCAAGTTAACCAAGTTAAATATCGAACACAGGGAAACGATGCGATATAAAGCAAACATTGAATGTCTACAAAAGGGTAATATCTAGGAAAGCAAGAAAACCATCAAGGATTCTATCTACTATGACAAATCAAAGTAAATCCTAACTATCACCTCAAAGAAGTGAGCAAGTGTGAAGTGTACATGGAAGTAATCCTACTATGGTTCCTCTAGAATCCTATTCATCCTAGCATGCAAAAGGTCTCTTGGTGTCTTAGTCAAGCCAACTAGTGTCTAGATCTCTCTACAACACAAGGTAAGCACTATTGGATGTCTAGATCTCTCTACAACTCCCAATACTCCAATTAAGAGGTCTTAGGCTAATATGCAATTCTCATCGGTCATACTAGCAATATATCAAACACTTGGTATGCATAAGGTTCTTATAGCTCAATTCTCATTTCATAGCTAACCATATAAGCCATACATTCCAATTAAACTTACCAAACATTCATACAAGTCATTAATAAGAGAACTAATTCAACAAGATCACTAATTCATGCATATGATTAACAAGAACTAAATTCACCATAGTATTCATACAACCATACAACAAGGATATTAGCCAATGGCTAATTGGAAATGAAAATCAACAATGAACAATGTAAACATCATGAATATTAACTAATACAAGAGAATTAAAGGAAATCTTACCATAAGTGGATGAATTGAAATACAAGCTACAAACCTCCAATTTGCTAAGTGTTGGTCCCGAAACGAATATAATCAGTGTATTGGGGAGGGGGAATACACTGATGTCAGATTTTTCTGAAAGACTCAGAAAAATGCTCTAACACTCTCAGTCAGGATTTCCTGAAGTACTCAGTATGCTGAAGGTCCACAGGGGCAGCAGGGACAGTTCAGTAACGAGTCAGATAAGCTGAGTGTGAGTAAAGTGCTTGAAAGCTCAGTAGAGATAACAAACCTACTGACAGCTCGGAAGCTAGTCAGTTGGACCACTATCTCAGTGAGCCAGAGTGAGTGCGGAAAGTGAGCCCTTAGATTCTACTCGTTTTAGTTTCTGAAAACATTTTCTCTGAGTTTGCTTAG
>JAPKLY010001644.1:2030-35928 GCA_026898435.1 Prunella vulgaris
AAATATATGCTTAATTGGCTAATTTAATCTAACACTTGTTCTAAGGAAATTGATTTTTGAAAGTTATAGTTGTAAGTGAAGTCTGCAGCTGTATACTTGATCATTCTACAGCCTGACATGACCCTACACCTATAATGTTTCTCAACAGCCAATTTTTGTATTTACAGGACTCTACAGCTGCAGGGTTGAAGAACCTACAGTTGAGAAGACCATTTGAAGAGGAAGTACAAGTCAGAGATTATTTGAAGATTATGAAGACCCTTAAGCACAATTAGTGTAGCTTTCATGCAGTCACTAATGTACTTAAGAGGAGTTTATTTCTAAAGAGATCTGGAGGATGATGAAGATTAGTTTGAAGACAGCCAGAATTCTTAAGAAAAGGACAATAGTACAAGCAGTACTATCCTGTGTGAAGAATGAGGACCACTTCACACATGCAAAATAGAGAGAGAGGAGCCTTATCCTAAATTCAAATTTGAATTCACCAACGGATAAGTCACACCACTCAATCTATAAATAGAAGGTGTCCTCAGAGGAAGCAACAACAACAACCCTGAGCATACAAGCATTCTGCCTAAGCAAAGTCTACAGCCAACAAATTTTCAGAGAGAGTTTTTATTATTTGTGTGATTCGTAGTATAGTTGGTTAGGATTTTCTTAGAAAGAAACACACCTTTTGTTGTTGTTCCCTCACCTGTTTTAATTTCTACTTAGTGTAGATATCTCTTTGTGAGGTTTGTGTTAACTCGTTGTGAGTTGTATTCTGAGTGAATAGGGAAGTTAATCTCTTGTTAGAATAGGAATCTGAGTGAACCTAGTTCTAAGGGGGAACTACTTGTATTGATCTTAGTGATCTGATCTTAGTGAATTTGGCACCTGAGTGGTGTAACATTGGATGTAGGTTGTTTTTTTATAGACACTGAACCACTATAAATATTGTCTATGTTAAGTACATTGGCCTAGATTTTGATGTATGCAAAACAATGTGGTTTATTTGTGTATTTTAATCTAACACTTGTGCTAAGGAAATTGGTAATTGAAATTTATAGTTGGAAGTGAAGTCTGCAGCTGTATACTTGATCATTCTACAGGTAGACATGACCCTACAGCAGTAAGGTTTCTCTACAGCTAATTTTTCTTATTGACGGGACTCTACAGCTGCAAGGTTGAAGACTCTACAGCCGCAAAGAACCGTTTGAAGAGATGGTACAAGTCAGAGATTATTTGAAGATAGTGAACACCCTTAAGCACAATTAGTGTAGCTCTCATGCACTCACTAAAATGTACTTAAGTGGAGGTTATTTCTTTAATTCTGAAGGATAATGAAGATTAGTTACAAGACAGCGAGAATTCTGAAGAAAAGGACAATAGTACAATCAGTACTATCTTGTGTGAAGGATGAGGACCACTTCACACATGCCAAATGGAGAGAGAGGAGCCTTATCCGGATTTCAAATTTGAATTTCCAACGATAAGTCACACAACTCAATCTATAAATAGAAGAAGTCCTCAGAGGAAGCAATAACAACAACCCTGAGCATACAAGCATTCTATCTAAGCAAGTACAACCAACAAATTTCTGAGAGAACCTTATTTATTTTTATTCTTTGTGATTCATAGGATAGTTGGTTAGGATTTTCTTAGAAAGAATCACACCCTTTTGTTGTTGTTCCCTCACCTGTTTTATATTTCTACTTCGTGTAGATATCTCTTTGTGAGGTTTTGTAAAACTCTTTGTGAGTTATATTCTGAGTGAATAGGGTAGTTTAATCTCTTTTTAGAATAGGAATCTGAGTGAACCTAGTTCTATGGGGAAACTACTTGTATTGATCTAAGTTATCTCATCTTAGTGAATTTGGCACCTGAGTGGTGTAACAGTGGATGTAGGTGGTCTTTTTATAGACACTGGACCACTATAAACCTGGTCTATTTACTTTCTGTCATTTAATTTCTTGTTCTGCATATTTAATTTATTTGTTACATTCATCATTCCTTTGAAACCTGAGTGCATAAAAATTTGTGGTTTTCACAAAGAGAAACTGACTCTACAGCTGTAGACTTTCATAAGTCACTCAGCTGTTAAGTTTGTTTATATTGTTTTTCATTAACACTCACTTTTATTCCACTGCACATTAGAGTATTCTCAATAAAATTTTAATTGTGAGAACTCCTCTGATACTTTGTCTACAAGTGATCTTTCATTTTGCAAAGTTTTTGAACTCTAAAGCTGCAGACTTTTCAAGTCCACAACTGTAACCTTTGTGGTCATGTTTCTAAAACTCTTGTAGAATTGTTATTTTGAACTTTAAAAAGGGTACTGTAAGGTTCTAGAACCCCTCTTTTTGAAAAGTTTGAAAAATCTGATTATGGACTCAAGGTCTATTCACCCCCCCCCTCTAGACCTTGACCACTTTAAGGGACCAACAAGTGGTATCAGAGCAGTTGCTTGCCACTGCTTTGACCAGTACCTAGCTAGATCCTTTTGGTTTTTGAAAAACACACCTGCATACTTGCATGGCTCCCAAGATGGTGAAATCCAAGGTTCCAATGTTCTCTTCTGAGGACTATGATGAATGGAAAATTAGAATGCAAGCACATTTGTCTGCAATCAATGATGAGATGTGGTCTATCATAGAGGATGACCCTATACCTATTGTGAAGGTCAATACTACAGCTGATCAGTCAGCTGGACTAGCTCAGATTATCCCCAAACCCAGAAGGGAATGGACTGAGGATGACAAGAGAAGGTCCAATCTTGATAATGTTGCAAAGAACACTATTTATCAATCACTTGATAAAATTGTGTTTAGCAAGATCAAAAACTGTAAAACTACAAAAAAAACATATGGGAGAAGTTGGAAATGATTTGTGAAGGAACTGAACAAATCAAGGAAAGGAAACTCATGATAGCAATTCAAAAGTTTGAAAACTTCTAGATGAAATCTGGTGAAACTCTTGAAAAGTTTGAGTCAAGATTCATTGAGATTCTTAATGAGCTAGACTCACTTAGTAAAGATTACTCACAAAGAGAAATGAACATGAAGGTTCTCAGAGGCTTACCTTCTGAATGGGACATGAAGGTCATTGATTTGAGAGAATAAAAGGATTTAAATAAGATATTGTAACACCCCGCATAGGCAGCAGCTTTTTAGTCCTTTAATTATTATTTTTTAGGCGTGAGTTGGTGTGTTTTTTTAGGTTTAGTCCTTTGAGTTGTTAAGCTTTAGTATTTCTTAATTAATTGCTTAGTATTAGTTGTCCCAATTAGTATTGTTTGGACCACTAAGTAGTGTTAAGTTTCGAATATTATTAAGAGATGAGGAGAATAATATTATTGTTGAGGTTATAGTATTAGTCCTCTAAGAATAGTATTTCCTTAGGTATTAATTCATTAAGGGCATGTTAGTAATTGAGGAATTAAATTTAGGGATTTGACCTTATGAGGATTTAACCAAGAATAGGATTAATTAATACTTGGGATAGTATTAGTATTATTTTCGAAAAATAGGAGTCTTAGACCTTAAGTAATTTTCGAAAATTAGGAGAGTGTAAGACTTTGATTTCTAGTATCTTTATTTATGGAAATAAGTCATATTCTTATGCAAGAGAATTATATGCTTGAAGGTTAAGTATCATAAGAATAAAGAGATGGTAAGGATTTGTTAAATAAGGAAATAAGTTGCCAAGTAAGGAAATAGAGATACACCAAGATTATGGTCCAATTTTCTTACCTTTTTTCTTGTAATTTCGTCCAGCCCTTCTTACAGCCCCAAACCCTATTTTTCCAACTCTATAAATATGTATTGATCAAGTCCCAAAAACCCTTAGACACCCAAGAAAAATCGGCAGCCACCTAGCACCAAACTTTGGCCATGTATTGAAGTTAGAGGACCAGTTTTCAGCAGCTTGTAGAAGTAGAAGGAGGGCAGATTTTCGAGAGTTCTTAGAGCAAGGAATTAGCAAGCCAACGTACAACACTTCTATATTTTCAAGTCCAGAAAAGGTGGGGGTTTAAACGGTGAAAAGTGGTAACTCTAGTTCGATTTTTAAATACTATGTTTGATGTGTTTATGTGCTAAAAGAATGGATACTCTTATGTAGTATCAACCAATGGGTGCTCTTAAGTAGTGCCAAATTAATGGATATCCTTATGTGGTATCAAAGAATGGATGCTCTTATGTAGTGTCAAAAGGGATACGCTTAAGTCGTATCAAAGATTAAGAATGATTGGTATGTTTTCATGTTTACATGTCCATTATATTTAGACTTCGAACTAAACTATCCCCACGGAGTGATTATTTTATAATTGCTCACCCCTTCACCGAATTATATTTTCAGATTTTCAAGTGTAAGATGAAGAGATCGGCGATGCGGAGGAAGGTGGATGTGATGCGAGTTAAAGAATGAAGATTTTTATTAATTACCAAGTAGGCTTTTATTTTATTAAGTTGCAAGAGTTTTAATTAAGATTTTCGGCACCTTTATGTTTGCCACAAGATTTGACGTATGCATGTTTTATTTCATTGAGTGCACGGACACGTAGATGTTTGATTTAGGATTTATTATGGTTTGATGAATTATGGGATTTTATTATAAATTTTATGAGGTATTATTATTATTATGATTAAGTGTTAAATTGCATGAATTTAAGGAGTTAAGTTGATGGACTTATTTATTATGTTGGCAGCTGATGGTTCGAATTTAGAAGCACGCTTAAGTGTTTGAGTTATATGTTTAATTGTTCTTAAGAAATAGTTATTGTCCTTAGTTTGCATGATCGATAAGTTAAATTTTTATAACTCCAAAAATTATGAAATTTTACCAGGATATTTACCATGATTTAAGATGCATGTTGACCAATTTTCGTGAGTTTTTGCTTAGTAGAAGTCGAGAAATTGATTTTAGTCCTTTATGTGATTCTAGTCGTCAAAATTCTTGTTTTAGAAATACCAAAATATATGCCAGCCTATTTTCGAAAATTTGGCAGTTTAATAGCCATAAGATATTGAGTATTTTGGTCATCAAAATCTGGAGGAAAATTGTTTTTAAAGTTTCAGCATGAATTTAGACCTATAACTTTGTTTTACGATCTTTTCATGTGTTTTAAAAAGTGATTGTTTTGGAAAGTGTTTAATTTATGCCTAATATGATTTTATTGAGTATTTAGAGGTCAATGTTGAATGGCAAGATAATAGTATTAAAGAAAATGGATTTAGTATTAGTTAATGGACTATTTTTATACACATTCGCTTTTGATGAGTACACCCAAGCTGTTTTTTCGAAATTTTTAGGTATCAACTGCTGTTCATGAATTATTTATGAGTTATTGCATGATTTAATTGATGACTTATGTGTTGAATGATATTTGAATAAGTTTGATTCACATGTGAATATTATTGAAAAATGTTATGAATATTTGGAATGATATATTATGAATTCTATGGATGTATTGGATGAGTTATTTATTTTTATTGTATAAATTAATTGTTTTAAATTATTACTCTGATTTTAGTACAAAAGAGGCTTTTCAAAGAAAAGAATTTTATTTCGAGAATAAAGGGAGCACGTTCTAAAGGATATTTTTATTAAATTGTTTGTTTAAAATCAAGACTTCCGCTTATTTGAAATGTTTAGAATTTTAGGGCGTTACAGATATCCACCTTTGAACTCTTTCAGACCTCAAAGCTTATAAATTTGACATAAGTAAAAGAAAAGAACCTGACAGCAGTAAGGTTACAGCTCTAGTGGCTGACAACCTTACAGCTACAAGTTCTGATGATGAAGACTTGGCTCTTTTTATAAAGCAGCTAAAGAAGTTTGGCAAATGGACCAAGAAGAACTAGTTCACACCAAAGGAAGAAGGTAAGGTAAAATCTACAACACCTAACTCAACTTATTTGTGCTATAACTGCAGAAAACCAGGACATTACATCAAGGATTGTCCATACCCTAAAGCTGAGAAGTACACTGATGAAGAAAAGAGAACCAGGAAAGATAGAAAGAAAAAGTTAGACAAGGAGAGAATTAGAGCACTACTTTTTAAGTTTGATAAAAACCAGGAAGATTGTCCCTCTTCTTCTCAAAAGTCAACTGCATATTTAGAAGACTCTGACTCTACAGAGTCAGATGAGGAAGCCCTGATATGTCCTATGAATAAAGATGAAGAGGTATGCTCATCATCATCAAGTTATATTACAAAAAAGGATTCTTCCAGTGACATGCTAAGTGCAATCCAAAGACTACAAGAAGAAAATGAAGATCTTAGAAGAGATAGACATATTAGAAGGGAACACATGAAAGCTTTGTTAGCTGGAGTGGAAGATGCTGAAAATCAACTGCAGATTCTATAAGAACTAAAGGAAGGTTACAGTTGTCTGAAAGATGACAATGAAGAAGCAAGTTGTAGAGCTGCAGATTGTGTTGAATTGAAGGAAACAATCAAAACTCAAGAACTAATGATAGCTGAACTTGAAGAAAGCAACGCTTATTATCAAAAGAAGCTAGATTATTTTGGGAAGTCATCCAAACAATTGAAGAAGATGTTGTCTGAGCAAATGCACTCAAAGGAGTTGAATGGAATAGGATATAATCCTTGAGTCTGGATGAAATACTTGCAAAAGTCAATTCCAAGACCTGAAAGAAAGTTCATCAAAGAATCAACCCCTGAAGAAACTGTAAACTCAACCCTACAGCTAGAAGATTTGAAATTCTTGAACTCATTCAAAGAATTGTCATCAAGAAGACAACAGAAGATCATGGAAGATACTGAAGAAGATGTTTCAAACATGTTACAAAACATGATTCTGAAACCAACTATAGAATCAATTATACAGTCAGAAGAAGAAGTCTTTCATAGATTGGATATGGAAAGAAGACTCAACTTTTTTAGATTCTGAAATGGAAATATGTCAGATATGTCTCCCTCTTCAAGCACTCAAAGAGGAGGATCAAGCAAGAACTGTACAATTAACAACTCTACAGCTCCTTAAATGGCTTGGATTGCAAAGAGTAACACTAGAGGAAATCCAAAGCATTGGATTTCTAAATAACTCACTTTATTTTGCAGGGACATGTTACAACCACCAAAAGAGAGATTTGGTACATAGACAGTGGTTGTGCAAGACATATGACTGGAGATAGAAGTTTTCTACAAAATCTGAAAGATCATAAAGGTCCTAAGGTTGTTTTTGGTGATAATGCAGCTAAAGGATGAGGATGTTTACTCAAAGGAAATATTCAGATCAATGATGTTTACTTGGTAGATGGTTTAAAGCATAACTTGCTTAGTGTGAGTCAATTTTGTGACAAAGGCTACACTGTATACTTTACACATGACACTTGCATAGTCAAAGATGTTGAATCCCAAACCATTAAACTGATAGGAACTAGAAAAGGGAATGTTTACATTGTGGAGTGTAACTCTACAGCTGAAACTACTTGCTTTCTAGCTAATAGTTCCAATGAATTTAGTTGGCTATGGCACAAAAGAATGAATCACATAAACTTTAAAACCATGAATGAACTTGTGAATAACAGACTTGTAAGAGGTTTGCCAAACACTAAGCTCAGGATGGAACACCTATGTCATGCTTGTGTCAAGGGGAAACAAATCAAGAAGACTTTTAAAGGCAAGATACACCCAAGCACTTCAAGAACACTTGAATTACTGCATATGGATCTCTTTGGACCCATAGAACCAGTAAGTATAAGTGGGAAAAAGTATACTTTGGTTGTTGTTGATGATTACTCAAGATTTTCTTGGACTGTGTTTCTAAGAAAGAAGAGTGAAACTCTACAGCGGTTACCAAAATTGTTAAGAAGGATTCAAAATGAAAAGAATTTGAAGATTTTGAAGATCATATCAGATAGAGGAACATAATTCACAAATCAAGTTATTGAAGAGTATTGTTCACTATATGGCATTATTCATAAATGCTCTGCAGCTAGAACCCCACAGCAGAATGGAGTTGCAGAAAGGAAGAATAGAACACTCAAAGAAGCTGCTAGAACAATGATTGTTGAAGTAAAGTTACCTAAGAAATTTTGGACAGAAGCAACAAGCATTGCATGCTATACTCAAAATAGATGCTTGAGTGTTAAGGATCATAAGAAGACTCCATATGAGTTATGGAAAGGAAGGACTCCTAATATCTCTTATCTACACATTTTTGGATGTAAATGCTTCATACTGAATAATGGGAAAGAACACCTTAAGACTTTTGGTTCAAAGTCAGATGAAGGTATCTTTCTAGGTTATTCTAATGTTAGCAAAGCATTTAGAGTGTATAACAAGAGATTAATGATTGTGGAAGAGTCACATCATGTTGTTTTTTATGAACAACATAATTTCCTTGAAGAAATTGTTGAAGACTCTAAAGAGGACAACTCTACAGTCACAAGTCAACAGTAGTATGCTGAGATCAAAACTCCTACAGATTTGACCAACAAAGGCTTTGGCACTGTGATAGTTGAGTTACCTTCGTTGGAGAATGTTGAAGACCTAGTCTATGAGAATGTTCAAACAAAAGTAGAGACACCAACAAAAGGACTTGATGAGTCTGCAGTAGGTGAATCTATAGCTATAGAGAACAATGATCAAAGTCTACAACCTATGTCAGATTTGATTTGGTTGAAAGATCACCCCCCCGAGCATGTAATTGGAAACCCATCAAATACTGTAAGAACCAGAAAACAAATCCATGCGTCAATGTTCGCTACATTTCTTTCATCTTCAGAACCTACTGATATTCATGAAGCACTGCAAGATGTTAATTGGATTATTGCAATGAAAGAAGAATTGAATAGTTTTGAGGGAAATCAAGTATTGGAACTTGTTCTAAGACCTAGGAATCAGAAAGAGATTTGAACTAGGTGGGTATTCAAGAAAAAACTTGATGAAGATGGAATGGTGACCAGAAATAAAGTAAGGCTAGTTGCTCATGGCTATTGTCAATCTGAAGCCATAGATTTTGATGAATCATTTGCCCCAGTTGCAAGATTAGAAGCTATAAGAATATTTCTAGCCTATGCTGCACATATGAACTTTACAGTCTATCAAATGGATGTAAAGAGTGCATTTCTCAATAGTTTACTATCTGAAGAAGTGTATGTTGAACAACCACCAGGATTTGAGGAATCTACAGCTGAAGACATGGTTTATAAGCTTCGAAAAGCACTTTATGGACTTAAATAAGCACCAAGAGCATGGTATGATACCCTATGTGATCATCTGATCAAAAATGGATTCAAAAAGGGTATGGTTGACAAAACCTTATTCAGATTAGAACATGGGAATGATATTTTGCTTGTCCAAATCTATGTAGATGATATAATCTTTGGCTCAACTAATGAAGATTTATTCAGAATGTTCTCTAAGCTCATGACTGAGAAATTTAAAATGAGCATGATGGGAAATCTGAATTTCTTTTTGGGATTACAAGTTAAGCAAATGAGAGATGGAATTTTCATCAATCAAGCTAAATACACTAAAGAGCTTATCAAAGATTTGGAATGGACAGCTCTAGGCCTTCCAATATACCTATGACACCTTCTGTGAGTCTTGACAAAGATGAGAATGGCAAAAGTGTTGATGTAACCAAATATAAGAGGCTAATTGGATCATTGTTATACCTTACAGCTAGCAGACCTGATATCATGTTTGCAGTAGGTGTATGTGCTAGATTCCAATAAATCCTAAGGAATCAAACTTAAATGCTGTAAAGAAGATCATCAAGTATGTCAAATCTACACAAAATCTAGGATTATTGTATCCTAAAGAAGGAGGAATTGAACTCATTGGGTACACTGACTCAGATTTTGCAGGCTGCAAGATTGAAAGGAAGAGTACTAGTGGGATTTGTCAATTCCTAGGTGAAAGGTTGGTAGCGTGGCACAGTAAAAAGTAAAACTCTACTGCTCTTTCTACAGCTGAGGCAAAATACATTGCTGCTGGAAGTTGTTGTGCACAAATCTTATGGATGCACTATCAATTACAAGACTATGGGATTGATGCAAGAGAAACAACTATATTCTATGACAATACAAGTGCTATTGCTATTACACAGAATCCAGTTTTACACTCTAGATCAAAACACATAGATGTAAGGCATCATTTTATAAGAGAACATGTTGAAAGAAAGGATGTGAAATTGACAAAGATCCATACGGATTTGAATCTTGCTGATATTTTCACTAAACCTTTGTGTGAATCAAGATTTTCAATCTTGAGAGGCAATTTTGGCATGTTAGAATTATAAGAAGATTCTGTGAAAATCACTAAATTGCAAAGTCAAACCTAGAAAATTGAAAAATCAGTGAAAAGGAAAATTGCAGCTGCAAAGTCATTCAACTGTAGAGTTGATAACTCTACAGTTGTGGACTTAGTTCTGAACTGCAATTTCCTTACCAACTGTAGATTTTCAAAATTCTAAGATTGTCAACTGCAAACTTAGGGAATTTACAGTACTTTGTACAATTCTGCAAATTAAATGGAGCACTACAAAATTCAGAAACATTTTTACTCAGTTACAGACATTTTGGATTTACTCAAGCATTTTAATTAATAGAATGTGTGAGTACGTGTAACATTTTAAATAGAATTAAAATCTATGTGAGTTAGATTTTGGACAAATTTATTTGTAAGTTTTGGTCCAGAATTCAAAAACTCATAAATTTTAGGTCAAAGAGCGTTATACCCCTGTTCTTTATGACTGTTTAAGGAAAGGTATTTAAAGAACCCTTAATCCTTTTTATATCTCACTTTAACACTTCGAACCCCCTAAAACTTTGAACACTCCTCATCCCTCACTCTCTGAAACCAAGAATCATGGCTATAAAAGTTATATTTGGAGCTCTTTTCGACTTCAACGAGATACTAAATAGGCATCCCACTGATGCTATGGAAGATGTTGTTAAGTACATAGTGAATCAAGGGATTCATTATTGTCTTACTCACAATCCTGGAGCTTATGATGATAAAATCGTGCATGAGTTCTATCAGAATGCAGAAGCTAATGTGGAAAGGAAGACATTATCAGTTAAGCTACAAGAAAGGAAGGTCAATATCACAGCTGGTGATATTTGCAAAGCTCTACACCTAAGGACTGGAGGAGATGCTCATGATAATCTCAACTTTGCTGATGAAGATGAGAAGTATTGGAAGAGATTCACTGCAAAGAAGCCATTTCCAAAGAACTGGAAGAGGACATTCAAGAAGACTGATTTAGCAGTTGAGTATGTCTATCTTTATGAAGCTATTGATAAATGCTTATTATGCTGGTGCTTATGATACTGGCACTATTTTGATGTGGGATTTAATGATAGCTTTTGTTAAGGAGATTAAGATTGATATAGGAAAATTACTACTGAGAAATATAGGAAATGATGTAGTAAAAGCTGGAAAGAACAAAGGCTTTGGTTTATTCTTGAACTACATACTAAAGGAAGTTGGATTTTCCTTATTTAATGGGCATGAAGGACAGCCTATTCTGACTCATAGAATCATTGGGAAGGCCAATTTTAAGAGAGGAGCTGTGGATGCTCCTATGGCTCCCAAATTCAAGAAAAGAAAGAAGAATAAGTCTGAGGGAATGACACTCACAATTATCAGATCATCAAAACAGCCTGAGAAAAAGAAGAAGAAAAATGTAAGGTGAAAGCTTTTAGTGGATAAACCAACTGATTCAGAGGATAAAATTGATAGAGAAAAGAGGCAGAAGAAGTTTCATTCTAAGAAAGTTGATGAAGTTGAAGCTGACAACTCTACAGCTATAGACTTGCCAACTGTACAGTCTGAGGTACAAATTACTGAAGAATAGATTGAAGATGTTGGAGTACCTGAACCTGAAACTGAACAACTCCCTGTGGTTCCAGTTGAAGGTTTTGAAGAAGAAAGGCAAAAATTCGATGATGGGAAGATAGTCAGAGAAGAATTGGATAAGTTGACAGTTGAAGAAATGAATTTGTTCCAGTGGGTAGTTGACTGGAAAAATTGTAGTGATGTGAATGAACTAATGAAGCCAAATTTCCTTAATGACTTTATTGCTGAGAAAAGAAGAAAGGATAGAGGAAAAGGAAAGCACATTATTTCTGAAGAGTCAGCAAAGCAGAAAATCACCAAGTCAGCAACTGAAGCTTTAAGAGTTGCAATCATGACTGAGGAAGACCCAGAAGCTCAATTTCCAGTAACTGAGTTTGAAGTTGTAAGCTCAGAAAGTGAAGAAGACTTGCCACAAAGAACTGGTGAAGGAAGTCACCAAATAGTTGAAGTAGAGGGTTTAACTATTTTGGCTAAAGAGGCCATTTTATTGGACTCTGCAGGAGCTAGTGCTGCAGATCCAATACAAGCTGAAGAATCTAACCCTGATCAAGGTGAGAAAGAAAAAGAAGCAAGAAAAGATGATTCACCTTGCAAAGAGCCCAAGGATAAATCTGATAATGATGAAGGTGGTGATGATGATGCACCAATGGGTGGTGCTCAAGCAAAGATAGTTCAAACTGTTGTTCAAACAAACTTGGAGGCTCAAGTTGATGAGCAGATTGTTGAGGATACTTCCAAGGATATTGATGAAAGTGCTAAAGACATGTTAAATCTGTTAGTGTTATACTAGAAAGTATGGTTTTACTTTGTATAACTAAACTGAATCTTTGAGCTTTATCTGAAATAAAACTTTTATCACTGTGCTTTAGATAAATATGAATGTTATTTATTTATTGCAATCCGTTCATATAATAGTACATGTTACACAATAGATAAATGTGGTGATCCCCGGATAACTCACACCAAGATCACATTATCAGTTTCTTGTAACAAGTACTAAATTTACAACCTAGATGGGATTTGAACACCCCATTGGTAAACGGTTGATGTGTAAATCCCAGATTGGCTTATCTTGAACACCCCACTAGTGCATGATGATGCATTGAAGAGGACCTACAGAGAGGTAATTCTTCAGGACTGATTTATGGGATGAAGAATTAGACCTCAGTGCTCATTTATTTCTAAACCTCTATCCCTTAAATAGGACTGTGTGTGATCCGTGCGTGGCACTTTATTTCGTTATAGGTAGAGAGTCAATAAGACTCAATACTTTGCATCTTGGGTGACGCCATTGAGAACATGACAGTTGCTAAGATTTAATACAGAGGAACGTGTGCTTGGAGAGTCTTGCATGATTAGTCCCCTTGGTAGGCTCTAAAAGTTCGTCATACTAAATCTTGCAAGTGGAATTTGTTTCCGGTATGATGATAAAGAAGAGTTGTCCTTACTCCAAGGTTAAGATGTTAAATTAATTAAAGCGTTCAGTGGCTTGATTAATTAACGGACAAGAGAATCTTAAACACGGGAAATAATGACCGGGAGCCATATGATAGTAATATGGGTTAAGATGGATAGTGCAACATTAATCCTATAGTGGAGTGAGATTAATGTTAATGGGTTGAATAACATTGGGCTCAATGTTAGAATTCAAGGCTCATTAGGAGGTCCAATCTTAATTCTCCTAAAGGCCCCTCAAGTAGCCCAATTATATTTCCAACAATTGACAAGGTGATCAAAAATAAAAGAAATATTTTAGGCCCATTTATTATGAATTTTCAAAAATAATTATATATTGAATTAATGAGAGATTTTATGGAAAATAGATATGTATCTTGAATACAAGAATATCTAATAAAATCAAGATCTCATGGAATTAAATATATGATGTATTTTTTTTGAAAATTGGGATGATAAAAATATCAAGAATTGAATATTTAGCATTCAAGATTATCAAGATTAGAATATTTGATATTCATGATAATCAAGATTTGAAATATTAGATATTCAAGATCTTGTATTCTATCTATAAATATGAGATGATACAAGACTACATAACACACATTATTACTCTTGCAATTTTTGAAAATTGCAGTTAGTTGGGCAACAAAATTATTTTCTTCCTTGTGTTGTGATTATTCGTGTGGCCTCCCACCGGGTGTACGAATAAGGACAAGGGAATACTTGAGAAGGCTGTTGGGATAATCAGGTTGAGAAATATCAAGAAGGACGCCTTTTGTCTCAGAAAGTGTCATTCATCAAGGAAACAAAGGACTCCTTTTGTCTCAGAAACTGCCTTTTCTCCAGGAGGTATAATTCACTAAATCCCTTAGTTCCGCATGTTTAGGGCTTTATGTGATTATATTTGTTCATATGTTTTGCATGCAAAGCCTGTTGTTGGGTATACAATTATTTGATTTAATTATGTTTAAATAATGATATTAATTGTAGGCTTAAATTTGTATTTAGCGTAAATCCCGAATAGATTCGCATTTATTTCCCCAACAAAATCCCATTACAAGCATTTTCAATCAACCTCCTCCTGCAATGTTTACTCTGGAAGAAATTTATCAGCAAGGAACTCCCCCACTGCAGAGTTATTCAGCTCTTGAATGAGAAAATGCTAAAAATATGGATGACTACATTGCTGATTTCTCTACAGATAAGATGGAAGTCATTATGACTCCTAGAAAGAGGAAGACTTCCACTGAAGAATCTACAGCTGTAGAGTTGGTGCCTTCCAAAGCTCAGAAAGTCATAAAGGGAAAAGAATTGATTATAAGAGAAAGAGACTCTGAGGAAGAGGACAGTGATTCAAATCCAAGGATGACACCTAAAGAGGTTGTATCCCAATTGAAAAAGATGGAGGATTCCCTGAAAGGAATCGAAGCAGAAATTCTCAAACAAGTCAAGAGAGTACCTAATGCTGTCATTTCTCAAAATGTGAAGAGAGGTATGGAAGAATTAGTAAAGAAGTTTGAAGAGAGAAGCCTGGAAGAGAAGAAAATTCTTGAAAAGAATTTCAAAGCTGTTGTGGATAGTTTACTGGCTCAGAATGAATTGATAAGGAAGGATGTTATTAAGAAGACAAGAGAAATCACTACTCTACAGGATGATATCAATCTGATGAAAGATGATTCTTTTAATTTGAAGGTTGAAGTGAAGAGTTTGAAAAATGAGATGACCAAGATGATAACTGGGAATGAGAATCTGAAGAATGATCTTATGAGCAAGCTTAACACCATTTTGTCACATATTGATGTTGGCAAAAAGGGGGAAAGCAAGATTGAAGAAGAAATTAAAGAAGGAGAAAAAGTCACAGAAGACATTCTTGAAAATGTGAATGATATTGGAAAGTCTTGGGCAAAGGAACTTGAAGCTGCCAAATCCAAAGACTTGTCCATGAGACTAGGAGATCAATCAGAAAAAAAGTCTCAACCTGAGCAGATGAAGGGAAGCTCTAAAGGAAGCAAAATCATAAAGCTCCCTAAATCTACAGTTCAGAAACCTTTTGGTTATTGGGAACAGACAGTAAAAGAATCTAGAGAAAGAAAAAAAGAGAAAGAAGAAAAAGAGAAGGAAGAGAAAAGAAGCAGAGAAAGAAAGAGTTTGAAGAGTCTACAGCTGTTGTCACTGCTCAACCATTGAATGTTCAACCATTAAGCATTATACCTACTGAAGATTCTGATGAGAGGGTAAAGCAAATGAAGACTGAGTTTGACAACCTTTGGAAAGAATTCTTGAGTATATGCAACATGCATACAGTCATTAAGAGGATTAAACTCAAGAAAGATAGATTCCAGAAGTTTAAAGACCTGAAGGCTGATGTATCTCTATACAAAGGAGACAATGCTCGGCTCCTTGGTGGGAAGATCAAGAGAAATCCATTGCCTAAGAGGGTATTCAAGTCAAAAAGGAAGAAGAAGAGTTTGAAGCTTATGAACTTCAGATGATGATGAAGTATTTTGAAGAGGATGAGAAGAACATGAAGCTGGTGGAGCAAGGGATTATAAAGCCACAAGATGAATCTGATGAAGATGAAGAAGAAGATGATGCTGATCCCAATCACAAAAGAAGATGAAGACATTGTTCTAGATTAGACACTAAAACTTTTTAGTTTTTAGTCTATCTATCTACTGTAAGCTGTATCTTGAACCCTTTTTAGTTTATGCAGCTTTGTGTTTTGTTCTGTTTTGCTTTGCTTTGTTCTGCTTTGTGTTGTTTTTGTTCTGTTTCTTGTAAGACAATATCTTATTGTCTTTGTTGCATGTTTTGTTGTTTGTCTTGCTAACATCAAAATAGGTGGAAATTGTTAAGTACCTTGGCCGAGATTTTGATGTATGCAAAACAATGTGGTTTATTTGTGTATTTTAATCTAACACTTGTGCTAAGGAAATTGGTGTTTGAAATTTATAGTTGTAAGTGAAGTCTGCAGCTGTATACTTGATCATTCTACAGCTAGACATGACCCTACAGCTGTAAGATTTCTCTACAGTCAATTTTTCTTATCGACAGGACTCTACAGCTGCAAAGAACCATTGGAAGAGATGGTACTAGTCAGAGATTATTTGAAGATAATGAAGACCCTTAAGCACATTTAGTGTAGCTCTCATGCACTCACTAAAATGTACTTAAGTGGAGGTTATTTCTTTAATTCTGGAGGATAATGAAGATTAGTTACAAAACAGCCAGAATTCTGAAGAAAAGGACAATAGTGCAATCAGTACTATCCTGTGTGACGGATGAGGACCACTTCACACATGCCAAATGGAGAGAGAGGATCCTTATCCGGATTTCAAATCTGAATTTCCAACGGATAAGTCACACAACTCAATCTATAAATAGAAGAAGTCCTCAGAGGAAGCAATAACAACAACCCTGAGCATACAAGCATTCCGCCTAAGCAAGTCTACAGCCAACAAATTTCAGAGAGAGCCTTATTTGTTTTTATTCTTTGTGATTCATAGGATAGTTGGTTAGGATTTTCTTAGAAAGAATCACACCCTTTTGTAGTTGTTCCCTCACCTATTTTATAATTCTACTTTGTGTAGATATCCCTTTGTGAGGTTTCGTAAAACTCTTTGTGAGTTATATTCTGAGTGAATAGGGTAGTTTAATCTCTTTTTAGAATAGGAATCTGAGTGAATCTAGTTCTAAGGGGGAACTACTTGTATTGATCTAAGTGATCTCATCTTAGTGAATTTGGCACCTGAGTGGTGTAACAGTGGATGTAGGTGGTCTTTTTATAGACACTGAACCACTATAAACCTGGTCTATATACTTTATGTCATTTAATTTCTTGTTCTGCATATTAAATTTATTTGTTACATTCATCATTCCTTTGAAACCTGAGTGCATAAAAATTTGTGGTTTTCACAAAGAGAAACTGACTCTACAGCTGTAGACTTTCATAAGTCACTCAGCTGTTAAGTTTGTTTATATTGTTTTTTTATTAACACTCACTTTTATTCCGCTGCACATTAGAGTATTCTCAATAAAATTTTAATTGTGACAACTCCTCTGATACTTTGTCTACAAGTGATCTTTTATTTTGCAAAGTTTTTGAACTCTGCAGCTGCAGACTTTTCAAGTCCATAGCTGTAACCTTTGTGGTCCTATTTCTAAAACTCTTGTAGACTTGTTATTTTGAACTTTAAAAAGGTATTGTAAGGTTCTAGAACCCCTCTTTTTGAAAAGTTTGAAAAATCTGATTTTGGACTCAAGGTCTATTCCCCCCCCCCCCTAGACCTTGACCACTTTAAGGGACCAACAGTCTATTTACTTTCTATCATTTATACTTTTGTATTGCATATTTACTTTACTGTCACATTCATCATTCTTTTAAAATCGAGTGCATAAACATTATGTTTTTCACAAAGAAACTGACTCTACAGCTATAGACTTGTCTAAGTTACTCAGCTGTTAAGTTTGTTTAAATTGGTTTTTCATTAACACTCACTTATTTTTCGCTGCACATTAGAGTATTCTCTACAAGTTGTCTTTTTATTTGCAAGTTTTAAACTCTGCAGCTGTAGACTTCTACAGTCCACAACTGTAACCTTTGTTGTCCTATTTTTTAAAAGCTCTTGCATACTTATTGTTTTTGAACTCATAGACGCTATTGTACGGTTCTAGAATCCCCTCTTTTGAAAAGTTTGAAAATTTGATTTTTACTCAAGGTCTATTCACCCTCCCCCTCTCTAGACCTTGACCACTTATGGGACCAACAAGTGGTATCAGAGCAGTTGGCTTGCCACTGCTTTGATTAGTACCTAGCTAGATCCTTTTGTTTTTGAAAAACACACCTGCAAACTTACATGGCTCCTAAAATGGTGAAATCCAAGGTTCCTATGTTCTCTGCTGAGGATTATGATGAATTGAAGATTAGAATGCAAGCACAGTTGTTTGCAATCAATGATGAAATGTGGTGTATCATAGAAGATGGCCCTATACCTATTGTGAAGGTCAACACGACAACTGATCAGTCAGCTGGACTAGCTCAGATCATCCCCAAACCTAGAAGGGAATGGACAGAGGATGATAAGAGAAGGTCCAATCTTGACAATGTTGCAAAGAATACTATTTATCATTCACTTGATAAAATTATGTTTAGCAAAATAGTAAAACTGCAAAAGATATTTGGGAAAAGTTGGAAATGATTTGTGAAGGAACTGAACAAATCAAGGAAAATAAACTCATGATAGCAGTTCAAAAGTTTGAGAACTTCAAGATGAAATCTGGTGAAACTCTTGAAAAGTTTGAGTCAAGATTCATTGAGATTCTCAATAAGCTAGACTCACTTGGTAAAGATTACTCACAAAGAGAAATAAACATGTAGGTTCTCAGAGGCTTACCTTATGAATGGGACATGAAGGTCATTGCTATGAGAGAATCAAAGGATTTATCTAAAATATCCACCTTTGAACTCTTTTCAGAACTGAAGGCTTATGAATTTGACTTATGTAGGAGAAAAGAACCTGATAGCTGTAAGGTTACAACTCTAGTGGCTGACAACCCTGCAACTACAAGTTCTGATGATGAAGACTTGGCTCTTTTTATAAATCAACTCAAGAAGTTTGGTAAATGGACTAAGAAGAAGCAGTTCACACCAAAGGAGGATGGTAAGGTAAAATCTACAGCACCTAACTCAACTTACTTCTGTTATAACTGAAGAAAACCTGGACATTACATCAAGGATTGTCCATACCCCAAAGCTGAGAAGTATACAAATGAAGAAAAGAGAATCAGAAAAGATAGAAAGAAAAAGTTTGACAAGGAGAATTAGAGCACTACTTTCAGACTTTGATAAAAACCATGAAGACTGTCCCTCTTCTTCTCAAAATTCAACTGCAGATTTAGAAGATTCTGACTCTACAGATTCAGATGAAGAAGCCCTAATTTGTCTTATGGCTAAAGATGAAGAGGTATGCTCATCATCATCAAGTTATATTACAGAAAAGGATTCTTCCAGTGACATGCTTAGAGCAATCCAAAGACTACATGAAGAAAATGAAGATCTTAGAAGAGATAATCACATTGGAAGGAAACATGTTAAAGCTTTGTTAGCTGGAGTAGAGGATGCTGAACAGCAACTGCAGATTCTACAAGAACTCAAAGAAGGTTATAGTTGTCTGAAAAATGACAATGAAGAACTCTTCAATGAAGCAAGTTGCAGAGTTGTAGACTGTGCTGAACTGAAAGAAATTATCAGAACTCTAGAACTTATGATAGCTAATCTTGAAGAAAGCAATGCTTATTATCAAAAGAAGCTAGACTATTTGGGAAAGTCATCCAAACAATTAAAGAAGATGTTGTCTGAGCAAAGACACACAAAGGACTTGACTGGAATAGGATATAATCCTTGCACCTGGATGAAATATTTGCAAAAGTCAATTCCTAACCAGAAAGGAAGTTTCATCAAATAATCAACACGTGAAGAAGCTGTAAACTCAACCCTACAGCTAGAAGATTTAAAATTCTTGAATTCATTCAAAGAATTGTCACCTAGAAGACAACAGAAGATCAAGGAGATAATGAATGATACTGAAGAAGATGTTACAAACATGTTGCAAAACATGATTTTGAAACCAACTGCAGAATCAACTATACAGTCAGAAGAAGAAGTCTTTCATAAATTGAATATTGAAAGAAGACTTAACTTTGATAGATTTTGGAATGGAAATATGTCAGACATCTATCCCTCTTCAAGCAGTCAAAGAGGAGGATCAAACAAGAACAGTAGAGTTAACAACTCTACAGCTCCTAAAAAAGCTTGGATTGCAAAGAGTAACACTGGAGGAAATGTTACAACCACTAAAAGAGAAATTTGATACATAGACAGTGGTTGTGCAAGACATATGACTCGAGATAGAAATTTGTTACAAAATGTAAAAGATCACAAAAGGTCCTATGGTTGTGTTTGGTAAAAAGGCCAGTGGAACAGCTAAAGGATCAGGAAGTCTGCTTAAAGGAAATGTTCAGATCAATGATGTTTATTTGGTAGAAGGATAAAAGCATAATTAGCTTAGTGTAAGTCAATTTTGTGACAAAGGCTACACTGTAGACTTTACACATGACACTTGCATAGTAAAAAATATTGAATCTCAAACCACAAAACTGACAAGAACTAGAAAAGGGAATGTTTACATTGTGGAGTGGGACTCTACAGCTGAAACTACCTGTTTTAAAGCTAACAGTTCCAATGAAGTTAGTTGGTTATGGCACAAAAGAATGAATCACATAAAATTCAAAACCATGAATAAACTTGTGAATAACCGACTTGTAAGAGGTCTACCAAACACAAAGTTCAGGAAGGAACATCTATGTGATGCCTGTGTTAAAGGGAAACAATTTAAGAAGACTTTCAAAAGCACATCAAGGATACTTGAATTACTGCATATGGATCTTTTTAGACCCATAGAACCTGTAAGCATAAGTGGAAAGAAATACACCTTAGTGCTTGTAAATGATTACTCAAGATTTTCTTAGACAGTGTTTCTAAGAAAGAAGAGTGAAACTCTACAGAGGCTACCAGAATTATTAAGAAGGATTCAGAATGAAAAGAACTTGAAGATTGTGAAGATCAGATCAGATAAAGGAACTGAATTCACAAATTAAGTCATTGAAGAATATTGTTCACTATATGGCATAATGCATGAATACTCTGGAGCTAGATCACCACAGCAGAATGGTGTTGCAGAAAAGAAGAATAGAACACTCAAGGAGGCAGCCAGAACAATGATTGTTGAAGCAAAGTTGCCTAAGAGATTTTGGGCGGAAGCAACAAGCCCTGCATGCTATACGCAAAATAGATGCTTGATAGTGAAAGATCATAAGAAGACTCCAAATGAGTTATGGAAAGGAAGGACTCCTAATATCTCTTATCTGCATATATTTGGATGCAAATGCTACATACTGAATAATGGGAAAGAACACCTCAAGACTTTTTGTAGGATCGGTTGCGCTAAGTAGAACTGATGTACTATCCTCTCAAACCAACGCAGGTCTTTTCTAGCGTGCTTATGTCCTCACTCGCACGCACCCTGAGAACTTCCCAGGGGGTCACCCATCATGAAATTGCTCCAAGCCAAGCACGCTTAACTTTAAAGTTCTTTCACAATGGGCACTAGAAAAGAAGATGCACCTTGTCGGTATGAGTAGTACAACCAATTCCTTTAAACCCAATATCTAGCTTCAGCGCCATGGGCGGCACGAAACTATGCCTTTAATCGAGCGAACGAGTGGACTTGAGTGCAGCTCGCCTCCAAGGCAGGGACTGCTAGGATTTCTCCCAACAATCCCCCCCTAGCAGTAGCCTGGCTTGAAGCCAAACGTACCACTATTTGCGCCATGGGGGACTCGAACCCGTGACCTGTGCTCTGATACCAATTGTAGGATCGATTGTGCTGAGTAGAACTGATGTACTATCCTCGCAAACCAATACAGGTCTTTTCTAGCGTGCTTATGTCCTCACTCGCACACACCCTGAGAACTTCCCAGGGGGTCACCCATCATGAAATTGCTCCAAGCGAAGCACACTTAACTTTAGAGTCTTTCACAATGGACACCAGAAAAGAAGATGCACCTTGTTGGTATGAGTAGTACAACCAATTCCTTTAAACCCAATATCTAGCTTCAGCGCCACGGGCGGCACACAACTATGCCTTTAATCGAGCGAACGAGTGGACTTGAGCTCAGCTCGCCTCCAAGGCAGGGACTGCTAGGATTTCACCCAACACTTTTTATTCAAAGTCAGATGAAGGTATCTTTTTAGGTTATTCTAATGTTAGTAAAGCATTCAGAGTGTACAAAAAGGGGTTAATGATTGTAGAAGAGTCACATCATGTGGTTTTTTATGAACAACAAAGCTCCCCTGAAGAAATTGTTGAAGACTCTAAAGAGGACAACTCTACAGTCACAAGTCAGCAGCAGTATGTTAAAATTAAAACTCTTGAAGAATTGATCATCAAAGGCTTTGGCACTATGATAGTTTAGATACCTCCCATAGAGAATGTTGAAAATTTAGTCTATCAGAATGTTCTGACAGAAGTAGAAACATCAACAATAAGACCTGATAAGTGTGCAGTAGGTGAATCTACAGCTGTAGAGAACAATGATCAAAGACTAAAACCTGAATCAGATTTGATTTGGTTAAAAGATCACCCCCCTGGGCATGTAATTGGAAACATATCAGATGCTGTAAAGACCAGAAAACTGATCCATGAGGCAACATTTGCTACATTTTTTTCATCTTCAGAACTTACGGATATTCATAAAGCACTGCAAGATGTCAATTGGATTATTGCAATGCAAGAAGAATTGAATGGTTTTGAGAGAAATCAAGTATGGGAACTTGTTCCAAGACCTAGGAATCACAAAGTGATTGGAACTAGGTGGGTTTTCAAGAATAAACTTGATGAAGATGCAATGGTAACCAGAAACAAAGCAAGGCTAGTTACTCAAGGCTATTGTCAATCAGAAGGCATAGATTTTGATGAATCATTTTCCCAGTTGCAAGATTAGAAACTATAAGAATATTTCTAGCCTATGTTGCACATATGAACTTTACAGTCTATCAAATGGATGTAAAGAGTGCATTCCTTAATGGTTTACTATCAAAGGAAGTGTATGTTGAATAACCACCAGGATTTGAGGAATCTACAGTTGAAGACATTGTTTATAAACTTAGAAAAGCCCTTTATGGACTTAAGCAAGCACCAAGAGCATGGTATGATACCCTATGTGATCATTTGATCAAAAATGGATTCAAAAAGGGTATGGTTGACAAGACCTTATTCAGATTACAACATGGAAATGACATATTGCTTGTTCAAATCTATGTTGATGATATAATCTTTGGCTCAACCAATGAAGAATTATGCAGAAAGTTCTCTAAGCTCATGACTGAGAAATTTGAAATGAGCATGATGGGAAATCTGAATTTCTTTTTGGGATTACAAGTTAGACAAATGAGAGATGGAATTTTCATCAATCAAGCTGAATACACCCAAGAGCTTATCAAAAGATTTGGAATGGACAGCTCTAGGCCTACCAATATACCTATGACACCTTCTGTGAGTCTTGACAAAGATGAGAATGGCAAAAGTGTTGATGTAACCAAATATAGGAGGTTAATTGAATCATTGCTATACCTTACAGCTAGCAAATCTGATATCATGTTTGTAGTAGGTGTATGTCCTAGATTCCAAGTTAATCCTAAGGAATCACACTTGAATGCTGTAAAGAAGATCATCAAATATGTCAAATACACATAAAATCTAGGATTATGGTATACTAAAGAAGGAGGAATTGAACTCATTAGTTACACTGACTCAGATTTTGCAGGCTGCAAGATTGATAGAAAGAGTACAAGTGGGATTTGTCAATTCCTAGGTGAAAGATTGGTGGCATGGCACAATAAGAAACAAAATTCTATTGCTCTCTCTACAGCTGAGGCAGAGTACATTGCTGCTGGATGCTGTTGTACACAATCTTATGGATGCAATATCAGTTACAAGACTATGGGATTGATGCAAGAGAAACTACTATATTCTGTGACAATACCAGTGCTATTGCTATTACACAGAATCCAGTTTTACACTCTAGATCAAAACACATAGATGTAAGGCATCATTTCATAAGAGATCATGTTGAAAGAAAGGATGTGAAATTGACAAAGATTCGTACTGATTTGAATCTTGCTAATATTTTCACAAAACCTTTGTGTGAATCAAGATTTTCAATCTTGAGAGGTAATTTAGAAATGTTAGAATTGTGAGAAGACTCTGTGAAATTCACTAAATTGCAAAGACAAACAAAGAAAATTGGAAACTCATTGAAAAGGAAATATGCAGCTGCCAAGTCATTCAACTGCAGAGTTGCTAACTCTACAACTGTAGACTTGGCACCGAACTACAAACTCCTCACAAATGTAGATTTCCATATTCTAAACATGTCAACTGCAAACTTAGAGAATTTATAGTGCTTTGTACAATTCTGAAAATTAAATGGAGCACTACAAATTCAGAAACGTCAGTACGTAGTGACAGACATTTTGGATTTATTCAGCATTTTAATTAATAAAATATTTGAATTTGTGTAACATTTTAAATGAATTTAAATTCTATGTGAGTTATATTTTGGATAGACTTAATTATAAGTTTTGGTTCAAAATTTAAAAACTCATAAATTTTAGGTCAAAAGACAGTTTTACCCTCACTGTCTTGAATGTTTTTAAGGAAAGATATTTAAAGAACTCTTCATCCTTTTCTATCCTACTTTATTCATTCGAAACCCCTGAAACAAAAACACTCCCTATCCCTCACCTTCTGAAACCAACCATCATGGCAATGAAAGTAATTTTCGGTGCCCTGTTCGACTTTGAGGAAATCCAAAAGAAACATCCTACTGATGCGATGGAAAGAGTGGTTAGACATATTGTGAATCAAGGAATTCATTACTGTCACTCATACCCCTAGAGCTTATGATGATAAGATAGTCCATGAGTTCTACAAGAATGCTGATGCAAACGTGGAGAGGAAGACACTTTCAGTAAAGATTCAAGGAAGAAGTGTTAATATCACAACTGAAGATATTTGCAGAGCATTACACTTGAGAAATGGAGGTGATTCTCATGACAATCTCAATTTTTCTGATGAAGACAAAAGATACTGGAGGAAGGTCACTGCAAAGAAGCCGTTTCTTGAGAATTGGAAGAGGACATTCAAGAAGAACGACCTTGCAGTTGAGTATGTATATCTTTATGAAGCTACAGATAAATGTCTTTTATGTAGAACTGGAGCTCATGATACTGGTGCTATACTTATGTGGGATTTTATGATAGCAATAGACAAAGAACTTAAGATTGACATTGTAGAATTATTGCTTAGAAACATTGGTAATGATGTTGTGAAAGCTGGCAAGAACAAAGGTTTTGGCCTATTTTTTAATTATATTCTGAAAGAGGTAGGATTCTCTTTGTTTAATGGTCATAATGGACAACCTATCCTTGTTCATCGAATCATTGGGAAAGCCAACTTTAAGAGAGTAGCTGTGGATGCTCCTATGGCTCCAAAATCAAAGAAGAAAAAGAAGAACAAAACAGATGGAAAGAAGACTACAATTACAAGTCCTCTTAAGCATTATGAGAGGAAGAAGAAAGATGTGAGAAGGAAACTTCTGTTGGTAGATGAACCCAGTGAATCTGAAGATGAAATTGATAGAGAAAGAAGAGCAAAGAAATATCACTCAAGGAAAGCTACAAATGAGCAAACTGACAAGTCTACAACTGTAGACTTGGCAAATAATATACAGCCTCATGAAGAAGTTCCTGAAGTTCAAGTCACTGAAGTTCCTAAAGTACAAACTGAACAACTACCTGTTGTTCCACTTGAAAGAGTTAATGGATTTGAGGAAGAAAGGCAAAGATTTGAGGACTGGAAAATTGTAAGGGAAGAACTGGAGAAGTTGACAGTTGAAGAGAAGAATTTGTTCCAGTGGGGGAATGGTTTCTTATACAGTAAGCTTGTCAAGAATAGTAAACTACCTATCACCTTTTTGCAAAAGTGAGCGAGTGGAGAGAATATGCATTAGTGTACTATCCTATGTTTCATATGGTGTTGTATCACTTAATCATGCAATGATCTATTGGAAAATCAATTAGGCAAGACCTCATTAAAGTGCATAGGTTTCCCTAATTACACATTAAAGCTCTAATTGTAGTGCCTATTCACTAAGAGTAATTCTCATTATCCTAGGAATTTCATCAAACACCAAGCATCACTACAAGAAATTTGAGAAATTACAACGAAAAAATTCGTCATAAAATATTTATTTTTCTTCACAATTAATATTTGGTGACAAAATTTTTTGTTGCAAAGATCGTCGTTGAAAGTGCGTGGTATTTGGTAAATGTGACGTTTTTCGATTCGTCATAAAAAAATTCACATTTGGTGACAATAAAAGACATCGTTACTATATCATTTCCTCTATAGTGACAAATAAATCGTCACTTTTTGCATCAAATTTTTGTCATTAATATGGTGTTTCGTCACTAAAAGTTCAATTTGACACGACGATCTGAATAGTTGTCACTAAAAATTTATTTTTTTGTGACGATTATCAATGTATTGCACTACTCACCAAATATTGGTGACATTATTTTTGTCATAAATAGATAAATTGTTTTGTCATATTTTATATAATTCATCACGAAATAGTATTTATTGTGACGAAATAGTAATTGTAATTATATGTATACATATATAATGACATAAAAGTTTGTCATCAATGACTGTAATTTAGTGACAAATTTTTTTATTGTGGTTATATATGTACATATATAATGACGATAAAATTTGTCATCAATGGATGCAGTATAGTGATAAAATATTTTTCGTCCCTAAATGATATATAAATTATGACAAATTATTTTTGTCAGCATAATATACTATTTAGCGATAAAATGATAAACATCGCTAAAGTTTTAAACACAGTGACAATTTTCTTTCGTCATATTCTAAATTTTTTCGTCGAGAAAAAAATACCCTAAGATGACTAAAATTGAATCGTCATTATACATATAGATATAACGACAATTTATTTCATCACCAAATGTTAGAATTTAATGATAAATTGATTAACGTCGTTAAAAGATATGAAATTGTGACAAAATATATTGTCACAATAAAGATGTGAAATTGTAACAAATCATATTGTTATTTTATATTTAGATAAAAGGACGATAAATTACTTTTATTGACTATTATTTGAATATTTATATATTAAATTAAAAATAACGTTAAATTTTATTTAAAGAAATCATAAAAATCGACATGATAAAATAATTTAGATAACTAAACATAGGAAGAAAAAATTAATACAAATAAACTAAATTAAAGATAAAAATTATTTTACATTAAACAAAATACTCACTGAAGTCATTAGAAAGCAACAAACAATATTTTTTATCATAACACGAAACAAACTAAACAAAATCTTGATGTCTTTTATAATTCCAATCTTTTTTCTGTCAGATACGCCATAAGTTTGGCTAATGTTGCACCATGTGCAGAAAGATCTGCACCTTGAGAAGACAATTCATCCCTTAAAAAAGTTATTTGAGTGTTGAGTTCTTGCAGCCAAGCTTCAGGTTCTTGTAACTTTTCTTTTCCATCTTTTAATTCATCCTTTAACTGATTAGAAGATTCGTTAACCAAGACCTTTTACATATCTTGTTCCATGGCCCAAAACTTCAAACAATACATCCTCTGGAGTTTTTATAATTCCGAGCTCAACGTATTCTTCTCGCTTATTTATCATCATCTCCTGATAAATTTAAAAAAAAAAGCAAATTAACATCAATTTTAGTAACTTAATTAAATATAATAAATATGTATATAAAACATACCCAATTTTCCTTGGCATCGTTGGATTTCCATCCATCTTTTACTGAAGAGTGTGTACGCTCATACAAATCAATTCGATCACATGATGCTCCAACTAACTCATGCTCAGACTGCAAATAAAAACTTAAAAATATTAGCTAGTATTTTTTTCACCATACTAATGGATAAAAAAAAAAGCTTCAATAAAAAAAAAAAATTGTAGTAGATTTATTCTCTGATCTAAATTGTAGTACAGGGCTAAGATGTGTTTTTCCAGCAAATCAGAAGGAAAAATGAGATATTTTTAAAACAACACTTCCGATTCTGGCTTTGCTTTGCAGTTAGGACAGACGTATCCCATATTTTTCTGATCCTACAAATCATAGTATTCATTAAGTGTTGCACATCCTTCCTTTGTTGCAACCTAACAATAGAATAGAAATACTGAAGCAATCTTAAAATATTACATGTATAAACGAACCTTTAAAAGCTCAGTGAAGATGCTTGCACATTCAGCATGGACCCAAACATCACAATTGTCGCAACATAACTAAGATTTTGCAACACAAACAATGGGAAGAAGTCAATAATAATTAGCACACAAGAAAACAGAAAAAGAATAATTCATATTATTTTACCCAGCTTCCACCATCAAAATGATGCCAAATTTGCTAGAAAACACCGCAGTATTGTTTTGATTTTCTTAACTAAAACAATACCACTTTTCAAGTTAGAAATGTATCCAAAAAAATAACTGCTTAAGTTTATAACTAGGTGGATGGCCATTAATTAACCTTAGTACAGTGTTTGCACAAGTAATGAGCTTTGGCTGTTGTGTCCTTTACTTTCTTCACCATTCTGCAAGGAAATATCAATCCACAACTGCCACAGGCTCGGGTGTCTCTCCTATTATACAATATATCCTGCAACAAAAAATAAAAATGATTTCATACCACTTGAAAATTTCAATAGTGATATTACATCTTTGTATTGCCACGAAACAAGGGATTTCAAAGGTAAATAGAATGACTCAGAACAGTTTACTCCATCTTGTGTGCTTCTAACTGTTTTCAACAATCAATGAATTCAAACCTCTAAATCCCAATGATAAATTGAAAAAGAAATGCCTAAAGAAAATTTGCAACAAGCAACTCTGAGGGGACACTTTCCTGTAACTGTAATCTCTGTAAGTGAAAGAACTTAATGATACAACCCACCCTCTGGAAAGCTTCTGACATATTCCTTTCCTAGATAGTAAACTAGTTAACTCTGTGAAAACTTGCCTGATGAATATTACACTCTGCCTCCTAATTTGATCCAGTTCCCTCTTCAACCTCACCATAATTTGTTGCAGGTGATGTTTCCTGCCCATCCTCCACTGCTGAATTTGCATACCCATTTTCTGCTAAAATTGCCTCTTTTATAGCCAAACGGAAATCACTTAGCTTACTACCATGTAACTTAGTGTGTCCCTGAATCCACATCATTTTCTACTCCTACTGCTTCTGCTTCTTTTGCAGATTTATATATAAGGAAAAGCCACACATCAGATTATGTGATGGGATTTAAAGCATGTTGGACTTATATGTATACACAAAATTATTAATTATTGTATAATTTTTATATACTTATCTTATTCTTCTTCTACTCTTCTTCTATTGCCTCAGGTTTCTCTTTCATTTACATTACAAACTTCAATACAACTTCATGCATACAGACATATATACTCTCTGCTCCCTCCATCTTTCTCGCTGTCTTCCTTTTTTTTCTACCCAAACAAACACACACACACACACACTCTCATGGACCATTTCCATATGGATCTCCTTTTTATCCTTTTCTTTTTCTTATATTTATTTCGGTAAAAAAAATTCAGGGCTTCAAAAACCATTAATTTAACACAAAAACCAACATCATATTCACCTGTCCCTGTACTCATTAAGTGGAAAAATCATTCCAGCTTTTATCCATGCATAATTCTGCAAATAACACCAGTTATTAAGATAATGAAAGTTTCAAAAGGAAGAAAATAAGCTTCTGTATACATTGATATACATAAAGAGCAGCAGCATTCCAAAAAGTCTTTTACCCCTCCCCACATACAGAAAGAAGCACAAAAACATTCAACAATATCAAGAAAATAGGAAATGCTTGTTAGACTACAGTATATACTCTTAGAATTTGTCTTGTACATTTTATTATAACAATATTGTCATAAAATCTATTGATTCACCACAAAGCACCGTTCAGCTATATATTGGTTATGAACAAATTTTAAGTCCAATGAATATATATACACGGATCATATTATGATTACAACCAAGGGAAAAAATTGTGCCGGATAAGTGGCAATACAAATGACTACGTCGAAAGCTATGATCAAATCAAATTCATCAACTAATTCATGATATTAATTAAGAAGTAGAATTAATCAGATTCAGATTAAGAAATAGCAATTATCAGATTAGTTATACCTTCTTCAGTTGATGACCTGGAGTCCTGGACGGCAGCGCAGAGGACATTGGTAGCGCGGAGCGGCGGAGGTGGGGTCAGGGGTGTGCCGTGCGTGAGCGTGACGTGCGTCGCATCGTGACTCGTATGCGACTGTGTCCTGCTGTGAGCTTGTGACTGATGCGTAGGTGGCGCAGCGGCACAGAGCAATATCGATAGCAATGTGCGGGCGGCGCCGGTGTGGAAGGCGGTCAGGCGGGATGACGTCGGCGTTTGAGGCGCGCTCAAGATTAGGGCAAAAACATGGGGCTGGGTAGAAAAATGAAAAGGGCTGGGTAGAAGATGAAGTGAGGAATTCGAAATACTCCTATGTGACCTAGTTTCTCTTCAGGCGGGAAGCCCCAAATAAAAACTGGGAATTTTTTAATTTCATCGCCTAATTAAATTTTGATAAGTTATCTTAAATATTAAAATTAAGAGTAATACTTATATAAAAATTTCTATTGTAGAAATTTTATTTAAAAAAATTAAAAAAACCTTGCTACCCTTATAAATTGGTGACCATCCATTTTCAACAACAGCCAAATGAATTGTTAACATTATTTACGATAGATTAACATTGATTTATGTCTGCATATACTTACAGTTCTATGGGTAAATGTTAATAACATTTTTGCTAGTCATGACTCATGATAATATTTCAATTCTTTTTTTTAGTTTATTTTATTTTTTATTTATTTAAAATTGGTGTATTAATTTAATAAATTTCAAGTAAAATTATGTTACGAATTTAAAAATTCGCTCTCAAACTATGTTACTATATAGACAAAAGTGTGTTACTAAAAAGCAAATGTATTACTAATCCTTAAAAAATTACTCCCTCCGTCCACGATAAATGGTCCACATTGCCTTAAACGGTAGTCCACAATAAATGGTCTACTTACCTAAAATGGAAAACTTACAATCATTATTTTCATTTTTTATATACATATACTCACTTTTACCCATCACATCAAGTACTTTTTTAATAATTAAATATTTTTTTATACTAATACACTCACTTTTACACATCAACATCAACTTTTCTTAATAACCGTGAATTGTCAAGGTAGTCCAATTTTTGTGGACGGAGGGAGTAATTTTTTGTACTTTTAGGGTGTGTTTTGTTTGAGGGACAAAATAATCAATTCTGCTAAAACATGATTATTCTTGTGAAAACATGCATGTTTTAGCAGGCATAATCATATTTTAGCAGGATTGATTATTTTGTTCCTCAAACAAAACACACCCTCAAAGTAACTATAAAGAGAATATATAGTTTTGCAAAATAAAATATGTGTTAATTTTTTCTATTCTTTTTATTGAGTTATATTGTTAATATAGTAATACATCTTTTAATACGTTATATATGTTATATAAGTACAATATATTTTTCTAAGGACAAATAAATATTTGTAAATATATATAGTAACACATATTCAATTTTACAGTAACACATATTTACTCTCATTGTAACACAAATTTGTTCACAATGTTGTGTTAGTACATGGGAAAATGTGTGTTACTTTAAGAAAAACGGGTTTTTAGAAGAATAAATATGTGTTTCTTATTTATTCAGCATCCCCTTAAAATCTAGGTATATTGAATTATGTACTAAAATAGATAATATCTTGCAAAACTTTTATTTTTAGTAGTAATTTAAAACTAAAAATTAAGGAAATAACCTAATAGTATTACTCTTTTGTGAGGATGGTAGTAGGAAATAACTTAATAGTATGTAATACTAGACTGAGTAGTTCCAAATACTATCCTCAAAAAAGAGTTATACTATTAGAATCCCAACATCAATACTTGTAAATAGAACCACTAAATCATTAATCAAATTGATAATCACACACCAAATCACTAAATTTATCATAAAATGGAGTTTTGGTAAACATGAGGAAGTGTGAGTCCTACAAGTGGATATGATTACTAAAACTATCACAAGTACAATTTCAACTAACAGGTAACACAACGAGCAATCTTTTCGTATAACAAGCGTATATCTTTGAACTGATTTTGTTTTTTATATCTAATCTAGTAATTTAAAACTAAAATAGATGATATCTTGTAAACTTTTATTTTTAGTAGTAATTTAAAACTAAAAATTAAGGAAATAACCTAATAGTATTCCTCTTTGGTGAGGATGGTACTAGGAAATAACCTAATAGTATGTAATACTAGACTGAGTACTTTCTAATATCATCCTCACAAAAAAGTTATACTATTAGGATCCCAATATCAATATTTGTAAATAGAATGACTAAGTCATTTATCAAATTGATAATCACACACCAAATTACTAAATTTATCATAACATGGAATTTTGATAAACATGAGGATGTGTGAGTACTACAAGTGGATATGATTACTATAAGTATCACAAGTACAATTTCAACTATCATGTAACACAACGAGTAATCTTTTTGTACAACAAGTGTATATATTTGAACTAATTTTGTTTTGTATATCAAATCTAGTAATTTAAAACTAAAACAGATAATATCTTGCAAAACTTTTAGTTTTAGTAGTAATTTAAAACTAAAAATTAAGAAAATAACCTAATAGTATTACTCTTTTGTAAGGATGGTACTAGTAAATAACCTTATAGTATGTAATACTAGACAGTGTAGTTCCTAATACCATCCTCACAAAAGAGTTATACTATTAGAATCCCTACATCAATACTTGTAAATAGAATTACTAAATCATTAATCGAATTGATAATCACACACCAAATTACTAAATTTATCATAACATGGAGTTTAGGTAAACATGAGGATGTGTGAGTACTACATGTGGATATGATTACTATAAGTATCACATGTACAATTTCAACTATCAGGTAACACAACGAGTAATCTTTTCGTACAACAAGTGTATATCTTCGAACTGATTTTGTTTTTTATATCTAATCTAGTAATTTAAAACTAAAACAGATAATATCTTGCAAAACTTTTATTTTTAAAAGTAATTTAAAACTAAAAATTGAGAAAATAACCTAATAGTATTACTCTTTTGTGAGGATGGTACTAGTAAATAACCTAATAGTATGTAATACTAGACAGAGTAGTTCCTAATACCATCCTCACAAAAGAGTTATACTATTAGAATCCCAGGATCAATACTTGTAAATAGAATCACTAAATCATTAATCAAATTGATAATCACAAACCAAATCACTAAATTTATCGTAACATGGAATTTTGGTAAACACGAGGATGTGTGAGTACTACAAGTCGATATGATTACTATAAGTATCACAAGTACAATTTCAACTAACAGGTAACACAACGAGTAATCTTTTCGTATAACAAGTGTATATCTTTGAACTAATTTTATTTTTTATATCTAATCTAGTAATTTAAAACTAAAATAGATAATATCTTGCAAATCTTTTATTTTTAGTAGTAATTTAAAACTAAAAATTAAGGAAATAACCTAATAGTATTACTCTTTTGTGAGGATAGTACTAGGAAATAACCTAATAGTATGTAATACTAGACCGAGTAGTTCCTAATACCATCCTCCCAAAAGAGTTATACTATTAGAATCCCAACATCAATACTTGAAAATAGAACCACTAAATCATTAATCAAATTGATAATCACACACCAAATCACTAAATTTATCATAAAATGGAGTTTTGGTAAACATGAGGATGTGTGAGTACTACAAGTAGATATGATTACTATAAGTATTACAA
>JAPKLY010001645.1:9306-23927 GCA_026898435.1 Prunella vulgaris
AATTGGTGTTATTCCAACCAACTCCAACTTATGTCCCACCAAAATTTTAAAGAAATAGGTGTGATTACTGAAGAACCAAAACAATGAAAAAAATGTATATTTGTACACCATATATTTGATAGCATTCCAAACAACTCCACATTACCTCTGACCAAATAAATTGGATTAGTGATGAGTTCCAGTATATGTTACGATTATCGTATCGACAGTCAATGTAAACAATGTCAAATTAGAGATCCCTGAATTCTCAATCACTTTCTCACTTTCTGGACAATACGATAATCGTAATATGATAATTTAACATTCCATAGAAATACAATGGTTCAATAAAAAAGTAGATAACTTACAATAATACTAACACAAATTAGTAGTTCTCAAATTCAAAGAAGTGCAATTGCGTCTAGTATGTCCAACTTCCCCACATATTGAACATTTTTTTGAGCACTCTTTCTGAAAGCTCTAGGTTGGTTACTAGAGCTTGGCATTCCACTAGGTTCCTGGCTGAAGATGACGATAGGTTGGGTACAATTAGCTCGATTGTGGCCCGATTGTTGGCATGAAGAACAGATGTGCAATTTACTGTAGAGACTGATGATTCTAATCCTGATTATCGTCTACTTTTTCGTGGCCGACCAGCTTACCTAGGTTGAGTAGGGGGATAACTTCTAATCGACTCGACCCATTCTGGAATGACCCAATGGTCTGGGTGAGGTACATGCTCAACAATACCTTCCCACATCTTTCTAACAGTATCTGCATGAAAATAGGGGCTAACAAAATCGCTGACCATGTAATTAGCATACCTGCAAAATAAAATACATTATACAAAATTGTATAAAATGATATAAAACACATTAATTAACAACACACATAGCATAAACATAAGTACCTAATAGCTGCAACAGCGTGAACACAAGGCATCAACGAGAGATCAAATTCCCCACAATCACATGTTTTAAGCCTTAAATCCACAACAAAGAACTCTGAAATAACCAAAACCTTGAATTTGTAGCTACCCAAGTTTGTAACAACCAAGTTGTTTGCTAGCCTTCTGACTTCAACCATTTTTTTTCCTACTTCTTTACAAAGAATCTGCTTATGGTCAGTTGCTTCTTTATATCGAGTAGTGAACCATTCCTCGAGAATTAATCTCGCAGATTCAAGCATAGCAACAATCGGGAGCTTTCGACTCCAAATTAACTTCTTGTTCCAACTCTCAGCAACATTAGAGGTCATAAATTCATAACGTTTTACCTTACAACATACACGAGCCCATTTTTCTGGTTCAAGAGTATTGAGTTTGTGCATCAACCGTCCAGTTTCATCCATACACTTTAATGACTCCATGCAACTAGAAAGATTTTTTTTTTAATTACAAAATAATGCATATATCAATATGTACGTATTCATGGACAAAAAATATACCTGAGGAATTGTGACATCTGATATGTGTATGCAGCATCGTAAAACTTTTTGACTGCATGTTGCTCGAAAGCATCAATCTTCTGTTGTAGATGATGGTAGCATAAACCATGTTTCGCCTCAGGATACACATCTTGAATAGAACGCATGATACTCCGGTGTTGATCGAAAACAAACAATAATTCTTGTGGACACTTATAAGCTTCTCGTAAGTTACTGAGAAACCATGTCCATGATTCAGTGCACTCAACATCACCAACACCAGTGGCCAAAGGAAAGATATGTCCATTGACATCTTGAGTAACAGCTACAGAAAGAACCCCACAGTATTGGCCCTTCAAATGGGTCCCATCAATCACAATAACTAGCCTTCCATATCGAAGAAACCCAGTAATGGATGCTCCCAGTGCAAAAAAAGCATATTTAAATACATTATTATCATCTACAAGTAAATTAGTATGTGACCCAAAATTAGCCTTCTTCAAGTGGTAGAGATATCCAGGCAACTTACTAAATGCTGATGCACCGTCTCCGTATAAGATAGATTGAGCATGTAATTTGGTAAGTCGTGCATGATCGTAATTGAGTGTTAGTCCATAATCTTTTTGCACTTCATTCTGTATCGCTGCTGGGGTTAACCTCAAAGTTGTCCCCGCATATTTCTTGGCAAATAACTTTCCAAGAAATTTTGATTTCATGGACTTGGGAGTTTTTGTATCTGGATCAAGGACACATGTATGTGGCAAAGTTAATCTTACGACTCGCCAAATATCATGTTTAGCTGTTGCATGAAAATCAAATTCGCACCCCGAGTGTTTACACTTCAAGTACCATCTGCCCTTGTCTGCTCGGCTGACCCGAAACTCTACCATATTTGCTATATGATATTGCGAAATGACTTCTACCATCTCATTCTTACTCGAAAAGGTGTTGTTCAAGCTTAACAAACCAACAGAAGAGTCTGGAGCAATATGTTGTGTCGGGTGATCAGAGCTTGATGAAGGAAGCTCTGGAATGCGCCATGCACTTAGGTGTGTTTGTTCATAAAATCGATATTCCTTGTATGCCTTCTCATGTAATGGTTCATCCTCATCCTCAGAAGTAAAGCTGTTATATGAATCCTCAACATCAAAGGTTGGACTAACAGGAGCGTAAGTGCGAGACATTATACTAGGACCAGCATCACCTACGTGTACATGAGTATTCTGGCGGGGGACATGCTCAAAAGTTTGTGCCCTTCCTGCATATGTAATATTACAACCACCATTGTGCCGAATTTTTTTCAGTGACACATATACAACGAGCTCTTGATCCTTGTACTTGCTCAAAAACTGTGCAACATCATTATTAATTAAAATGTGTAGATTTTTTTTTAAATGTGTAGAAACTTACCAACTAAAAATAATTTATTAAAATTATCAATGACCACATAGTTATTACAAACAAATGAACAAAAATTACAAGTAGTAGTAAAAGAAAAGTCATTTTATTCATTCTAGTAAAATAAATCCTAATAATCTGATTATCTATTTTCTAGCATAATCCCTAAAAATAAAAGACAATTCAAATTGAAAGACTTACCTCTAACTCAATATTTTGTTTGTTGATGTTGTAGTCTAACAACTTGGCCACACATCTACTCCCTCAACCATGCTTTGTTCCCTAATATATGGTAAAAAAAAAAGTGAAGAGAGAATGTTTTGTAAATGGAAGAATATGAGAAAAAAAATAAGAGAAGAATAACAGAAGGGGATGTGAACGGATGAAATGGAGGAAAAAAAAGTTGATGTGACAATAAATATGGTTGTTGAGGTTGGTGGAGTGAAATAAAAATCTGAAAAGTATAGTTGGAGAGAGAATATGGAAGGTTGACATGATGTGATGAGATAATGTGTTGACTATAAGGTGAGTAATAAAATTAGTATAAAACATTTTATTATAAATGGGTAAAATTAATTTTTTTTTTTATAAAAGTGAGTATTTTCCCCCATTGTCAGATAATTCTTCATTAGTACTTCCAAATTTAAGTAATTACTCACTAGTATCCTTTTTATTTTGCAAACAACTATACATTCATTTTGCCCCTAGGTATATATATTCACGCAATAGGACTCTTTAACTGTTTGAATAATATCTAATAGAATATATATAGGAATTGAAATTTTCATCCCATATTTTTTTTAGTCTCACATTTACTTGAGGAATTTTTAGTTTTGATCCCACTTGGTTGAAAATTTTCAATTTATTCAAAACACATTTGTAGAATGTTAATGTTAAGTCCTAATAGACTTTAGTCCAAAGAAATAAATAATTAAGGGACAAAATAGACTTTAGTCCTAATATACATAGAATTAAAATTTATTAGGTAGACTGTATTTCGCATATCAAATCTTATTCGTATTTAGGAAAAAAAGGAAAGGAAAATCAAAGTCCACAAATCAAAAAGGTCATCAATTCTTCATTATTAATAATGTTCTTTTCTTCTTTTATTTTGCACGTAAAAGTGTTGCGAACAATATCTCCATTCCAAAAAAGATTTTAATTCGTCTAAAAAACATTATATTTCTAAAATAAAAATTTTTATTTTAAATTTGCATTAAATGTTATTACTTTGAATTCACACATACACATTGTCTAATTGACTTTTTTACCTTTTGTACATAAAAATTTATAAAACTATTGCTCAAAAATTTATTCATATTTTTTTAAAATTTATTTGTAGTCTCTCTTTTGAAAACTATTATGAGATATGGGGAGTAATTAACAAGATGGAAGCTAACGAAAGATACTGTACTAAAAATGAGAATATTAAATTGCACGACTCTATACTTAAATACTTAGTATTAGTTCACATTTACATATACATACATATTGCGTGCAAAAAAATTAAAAGAAAAACATTGCGTGCTGAAGTGTTTAATTGGTCAAACATTCTTGACGAAAAAAATCGTTATCATACAGTATGTAGTATTAATGTCGATGAACTTTACCCAAGTTGCATGCCTAATTAATGTATTTCTATAAATGCACAAAAACAATATATAATTATTAATGAAATAAACCTATATTGTAAACCTAATAAATGGTTTCCACAATACGTATTATATACATATATATACACACACGAGATGGGGCAATTTATTGGTGAACACTTTAGACCTAAAAATTGATTAATTATTACGGTTAATCTACGTGGACAGATTCTGCCAGGACAGAAAAGGATAGAAAAGTTATTATAAATTTAATTTATATGATAATTGACTAATATGCCCTTAATGTCTTAAAATTTAATTTTGTTTGGAAAATTTTCAAAGTTTCAAATTTGAAATTCTAAACACTCTTTCTCTCTCTTTCTCTCAGTAATCATGATTACATATTCCAAGATATTAGAATTTACTTAATAAAATAAAATAAAAAATATTTGCACGCATCTTCTTCCTTAAATAAAGATAAAAATAAGAATGACACTTCGTCTTCCTCAAATAAAAAAATTGATATGTTAATCTTTAATTATTTTTAATCTGTAATCTCAGGAAGATAATCAATATGTTAAGATGAAATTTTAATTATTTTTAATCTGTAATCTCTAGTTTAAATTAATAGTTTAAAAATATCTCTTTATATGAATATATTTGTTATTGTAATTTTTAAATAGATAAAAAGTAATATTTATTCAATTTTTAAATAATTAAAATTCATTATTAAATTTAATGTTATTTACCAAGTCAGAGAGAATAATATCTCTCCTATATCTCTCAGTCACGTTGATAGAATATCCTATTTTTATGCATATATAGTTGTTAGTAGTTTCTAATTTTTTGTTGTGAATTAATATACCTCTTGATTTTCTTTATTGGATTTTTTTTTGTAACATGAGTAATAGAATTTAAAATAAAATAAAAATAAAGTTAAAATTTAAAATATATCACGATTTGAAACCATAGTAATTGTTGGTATTATATATTTGAATATTCAGAATTTTGGTTTTGTTTTTCACTTAGTTAACTCAACACTTTTTTTAAAATATAACCAAATTAATATTTTGAAAAATAAAATCACAACTTATTCAATAAATTGAAATTTCATTTTCGGATTAAATGTGAATGAAAGTAAAATTTTATTTCAATATTGTTTAATAATAAAAATAATTTTATTTTATTGTACAATAAAATTTAAATATTAATTTTGTCTGACTAAGTTGTAATGTTTTCTAGCAGAAAATATATTATTCGACTAAATTCTTATTTATAACAAATATCAATTTAAACAAAAAAAATTAACCATAATAATATATATAATTCATAATAGAAACTTCATTCATAACAAAAGTAGAACTCGTTCATAACAAAAGGTAGATAGGTAATATTTAAACTTCATCATAAAAAATAAAAAGTAGAAATATTCAACTCAAGAAAAATAAGATTTGACAGACATCTTCATTTTTCATTCACGGAAGCATTGGCCGTAGCAGCAGCACTGGTGGTGGAATCAGAAAGGACAATAATAGGGATATTGTTCTTGTTAACAGCTTCCAAATACAAGTCGTAAGCATTCATCAGTGGCTCTTCTTGAAGAACCATTTGGCAATCCTTGCCACAATGAGCAACATAGCGGGTGAAAAGCTCCATAACTTCATTTTTCAGCGCGATATGTTGTAGCCTGGTGTGGTCATACATGGTCTCTAAGCTTCTTGGTGATGGAGGCACCAACCATTCTTTTTGTATCAGTTGTTTGCTAGGAGTATGAGCCATTGTTAAAGTAACTTTTTTGCAAAAGAAGTTTATAGATGAAAAAAAAAATGAAGATAACACAGGAGTATTTAAAGATGTAATTTTGAAACCATAAACTCTATAGCCACGAACCATGATAATGTAACGCGTTCATTAATGGCATGTTAATGTGGCTTTTCAACTTCTCTTATATTTTAGTTTATTTTTTTGTTAAATTAACTAAAAATTAAATCCCTTTATTAAATAAATAAATTATTCATACTCATCTAACTTTGTAACAAGTACTAATTGGATTTAAATAAATAAATAATAAATCACATGTACACATAAATAAATAAAAATATTAAAAGATGCACACGTAAATATAATTATTCACATTTTTATATCTATCTATACATTACTTTTACACGATTTAATATATGTTTAATGACATGAATTAATAGAATTTTAAAAAAATATATAATCGAATATTCAAGAGATTTAAATTGAATAATTAAAATTCTAAATAAAAGGGATTTAATAAAAGTATTGAATAACTAAAATTCTTAATAACTGAAATTAAAAGGAATTTAAATTACAGTATTATCATAAAGATTATATTTTTCTTTAAAAAAATCCTAATCAATTAGTGTACTTGGATTCGAGTCTATGCGTTAGAGATGTTCGATGCATTTAGTTAGTCGGGAGTGACCGTACTTACTATCTATTCGTAGGACCGAGTTTTTTCAAAAATATTTTTAAATTGTAGTGTTATCATAATGATTATAAATCTAATCGATTAGTGTCCGTCAATTGGATTTGAGTTTACGGGTTAGGGTTTTTCGATCCGTTTAGTGAGTCGAGAGTAAGTATACTTACTATCCAGTCGTAGGATCGAGTTATTCCAAAAATATTTTAAATTATAATGTTATCATAACGATTATAATTTAAAAAAAATCCCTAATCAATTAGTATTAGCAAATTGGATTCGAATTTACGAGGTAAGGGTTGTTCGATCCGTTTGGTGAGTCGGAATGACTATACTTACTATCCACTCGTAGGATCGATTTATTTCAAAAATATTTTTATAGTGTTATCATAACGATTATAATTTTCTAAAAAAAATTCTAATCGATTAGTGTTCGTGAATTGAATTCGAGTTTCGGGTTATGGTTGTTCTATTCGATTAGTGAGTCGGGGTGACTATACTTACTATCTACTCGTATGATCGAGATATTTTAAAATATTTTTAAATTATAGTGTTAACATAACGATTATAATTTTTTAAATAATCTTTAATTGATTAGTGTTCGTGAATTGAATTCGAATTTACAGTTTAGGATTGTTCAATACAATTAGTTAGTCGGGAGTGACTATACTTACGATCCACTCGTAGGACCGAGTTATTTCAAAAATGTTTTTAAATTGTAACATTATCATAACGATTATAAATATCACTTATACATCGTCATTATTATTATTCTTAAGATATATATTACAAAGATATAGACCTAATATCAAGTATTGATGTTGGGATCCTAATAGTATAACTATTTTGTAAGGATGATATTAGGAACTACTCAGTCTAGTATTACATACTATTAGGTTATTTCTTAGTACCATTCTCACAAAAGAGTAATACTTTTAGGTTATTTCCTTAAACACTTATTATTCATAGTGTGAAATTTATATTGTTTAAGTGTTTCGAATTGGATTAATGCAATGGGTGCCGTTGAACCTACAACAATAATAACCGATCAATGTGAAAGCATCAAGAATGCATTGATGGAGGTACTTCCAAACACAATACATAGATATTTCTTGTGGCACATTATGTCAAAATTACCTTTGAAATTCAAAGGTATTTCTGATTATAATGTTGTAACTGTTGAGTTCAAAGAGATTATTTATGATAACATTACAATCCAATCATTTGAGACAAGGTGGACTGAATTCTTGGTCAAATATGGTCTGGAAAATAAGGAATGGCTTCTTAATTTATATGTAGAGAGGAAAAAATGGGTACCAGTGTACTTAAACCACAGATTTTGGGCAGGAATGATATCAACCCAGAGAAGTGAAGGCATGCATGCATATTTTGACGATTACATTCACTCGAGATGCACTTTGAAGGAATTTATGGAACAATATGAAGTGGCAATTGGGAAAAAAATACAAAAGGAATTTATGGCTGATTTCGATTCAAAGACAAATGTCATAAAGTGTGAAACAAGATTTAATTGGGAGTTGCAATATCGAAATGCCTACACAAATGCCATGTTCCGAAAAGTGTAGGATGAAATTAGAAATTTGGTGTATTGTAATATCATTCCAAGTCCAGAAGATGAGGTTCCTGAGGTTGGTATTGAGAAGTTTCATGTGATGGAGAGAAGTATCCGAAATAATTTCTATGAGAAGGAATACACATATATAGTTGAGTATCGTCCCAATGGAGAATATCTAAGCTGTCAATGCAAGAAATTTGAGTTCAAGGGAATCATTTGTTGTCATATACTTCGGGTGATAACTCAGAAGAATATTCAGTTTGTTAATGAAAGATACATAATAGATAGATGGAGGAAAGACATCCACAGAAGTCATTCTCATGTATTTTTTGGTGGTGGATATCCACACATGACAGAGGAGTATAAGAGATTCCAGGAAATTGAAAAGCTTTTCTAGGAATGTGCAGATGCAGCAATGGGTAGCGTATATAAGATGCAAGTCCTTAAGGATAAGCTCAAGGAATTAAAAGTCGAAATTATGAATTTAAACACTCCATTGATTGATGGAAATAATAGTTTTTCCGGAGCAACAACTAAAAGTGTTGATATCGATGGCAACTTTTTACTCGATCCTAATGTAACTAGGAGAAGGGGAAGGCCTAGAAGTGGTCGTATGGTTAGTGCTATTGAACTTGCTCAAAGAGCGGGACGAACAATAAGAAGAGGAGGAGGAAGCCGAGGAGGAGGAAATCGGGAAGGAGGAGAAGGTGGAGGACGAAGTCGAGGAGGAAATAGAGGTTGTAGAGGAACAATCAATAATCAAGTCAGTAATGACTTTAATTTGAATGATCCACATCCGATCTTTGGTTATCATTCAGATTCACCTATATTTGATGTTGATGATCAATTCTAAAATATTGGAACACAAGGATGTGGTGTTCATTAGAATGTTTAGATTATTTGGTTTTTTTAATGCTCTTATTTTAATCTGAATTATTTATCTGAATTTATCGTTAATGCTCTTATTTTAATACATTTGTTTAGATTAAATTAATTTTGTATAAAATATTTAAAAATTCATTAGTTCACACATATGTATGTATGTATTTATTTATCCGTTGAATTGTGCCTTCTGATTTTGATAATTTTTTATTTTATTTTACTTTCTCTGTAGATTTATTGGATTTCCCTCTGCAACTGAGATTGGTGGGCAAGATTTTAGACATCCTCTGCGACTTATTGAAAATTTCTCACCAACTGTTTGACAAAATGTTGCTTGAGATAAAAATTTAATCATCTACTTTGTTTTGTTATTGAAAAATTGGTAGCAGATAGAGATTGAGGAACATAGTGGAATAGGAATGGTTTGAGCCTGATTTTCCTCCAATTATTCACAGGAATGGTTCGGTCTTCCTCTCATTTGTTTAGGAACAAAGATATATCACATATATACTATCGCAGAAAATATGTTGCTTCTATAGGCACCTGAAGTTTTTTGGTTATGGGGCCAGATCGAGGATTTTGAGGCACGTTTGTGTTGGAACTCCTCTAAAGTTTTGTGTTGTTGATCATGGGCGAGTTAGTTTCTTCCATATTTGTATGCCTTGATGACAACGTGATCTCCCTTTTTATGGTATTAGAAAAAAAGAAAAAGAAATTGAGTAAACTTATGCTTATTTGTATGGAAAAATAATTAATGTAGAAAAAAAAAACGTGTATTAAAAAAATTAATGTAGAAAAAAAAACGTGTATTAAAAAAATTAATGTTGAAAAAAAAACGTGTATTAATTTATATTAATTTGATAATATATTTTTTATTATATTATTTTATCTTAATTTGATACGTGTAGAGGAATGTGTGTGAGTTCGGTTGAGTGATGCAGGGGTGAGGATGTTGACATAGTCATGAAAAAAATTATGAAAATATTTACTATTCAGATGATTAGTTATAATTAAATAAAATATTAATTATTATATTATATTGTGATATGGACAAAATTAATTTTCCATTTGACTTTAATTTTTTAATCCTTATATGTTATTAGAAAAATTAATTTTGACGCATTAATTATTTCCGCATCAAGTTCAACACTATTCATTTTTTAAATTAATATATATTATACTATCTTAATTATATTATTTATTTATTTTAATTAATTTTTATATGAATCATAATCCCTAAATAAAATGACATATTTGGATAATTATTACTTATAAGATTTTATTATATAATATAATGAATTTGATATTAAAATATATATTGTATAGATTAAATTAATTTCCTATAATATATTTGAATATCTATTAATTCACATGCCACATTATATATATATATATATATCTAAATATTTTATTGATATTAATAATATTATTTGATATTTAGCTAGAATAGATTAGTTTCAAAAAATTAATGTAGATAAAATATGTATATTATTATTAATAAAAAAAAATTATTATATTATTTTATCTTAATTTCAAACGTGGGTTGAGATTTGAGTGATGAATGGCCGAATGGGTGAGAATATTGACTTAATCATAAAAATATTATAAGAAGATTTATATCATATAAAATGATTAATATAATCAAATTAAATATTAATTGTAGTATTATATTGTGATATGGACAATTTTTTTCAATATGATAATATACGCTAATAGTATTATATTAGCAAAATTAATGATTAATTTTAGAGTATTATTGTTTAAATTTAAATTTCTTTTCAAACATTTCATAAAAATCTAAATGAATATTATTTCTAGTTATATTTATTTTTTTAATTGCATCTATTTTTTATTAATATACAAAGATTTAATCCCACATTTTTAATAGAAAAATTTGATATACAAAATATCAAATTAATATTCTTTTTTTAAGAATTTTAATTTCATATAATTTTTTTATGATTAGGTCAACATTCTCATCCATAAATTTCTCAAACAAACTCATCAAAATTCAATTCTTGTAGATAATCGAAGATGATATAAGAAATTTTATTTTTAATAAATTAATGTGCATTGTGATTTTCAAGAATTAAAAGCTGAAATTATTATTTAATTGTTTGGAGGGAAAAAAGAAGAGGGAAGTTTGGCGCCACTTTCTCATTAAAATGGAGCCAAAACTATGTAAGGATATATTGGTAAATAGATAACCCCACTAATATAAAAAGTTAATTAATAATTTTCTGCCCAAATAGCACTACCCTAATTATTATTACTATTATTAAATATTTTACTCAAATTAATAAAATGTGATAAGGGTGTGTGTTACCTTTCTAAGACAATGATAACACATCGCAGTCGCACATTGAGCGGTTGTCAAATTTCTAGAAAGGAAATCCTGTTCACTTTTTCAACCAAAATGACTAACAACCTCTTCCAATCTCTGTTTTAAAAAGCGGATCGGACCGGCCGGTCGGACCGGTCCGACCGCTACTCGGACACCTCTCCGGGCCGCTTTAATAAGTTGGACCGGACATTTTCAAAAGCGTCTGAAAAGCGCTCAAAAGCGGTAAAAACCGGGTCGGACCGGCCGAAACGGCGCTTTGACTAATTTTTTGATAAAATTGTATTTTTTTACACAGAATTAACTAAATTAATTATATATATAATACATATTAAATATAATTTAATAATATAATGTCTAATTTTAATTCATAACCCTAGATAATAGATATAATTTCACATACTGAAAACACAACTCTAAGTCTTCACCTTCCTCCAGTATAATATCTAACTTTAATTTATTGTTTCAATATAATTTATTCATAAAATATATAATTTATTAGAAAATATATATATAAATATTTATAATTATATATTATGCATTTATGATGTCACACCGGTTCAACCGCTTTAAAAATAGTTAGACCCGGTTGAACCCGGTCCGACCCAAAATATTGAGGTGGCCGGGTCAAATTCCGCTTCCGCTTTTAAAACATAGCTTCCAATGTATTCCAGCTTTTATTTACGGTCAAAGCTGTCTACAATTTTTGAAAAAAAAAATTTTAAAAGTAGTTTTATAAAATTTTAAAATAGACACTAAATTTCTTGTGCATTAAATATACTATGCAATTCAAGTGTGTTTTTAAAAAATTACATAAAATATTATTGAAAAATTACATATTGTTTAAGAATAATGAAAAGAGAAACAACGCAGAAGTTTGTTGACCCAGATCGTCTGAAAGACTACGTATGGGGGCGACCAAGCCATGGGAGTTCTTAATAAGGGTTAAAAAATTAGGGTTACAAGGATAAATAATAAAAAGGCTAAGTTGCCCTTCTATCAAATACTTTGGATTAAGGCACATTATTATAATATTCCTTCAACACTCTTCCTTGTGCCGAATCAAAAGGGTAAATATATATTGAGACTCACCCTGAAGTCTACACCTCTCAATTGATATGTACATCTATCAAATGAGTTTAGAAATTCTACGCATTCCAATTCTTCTGACATGCTTCCCGAAAGTAGTCTTTGGCAATGATTTTGTAAACAGATCAGGCGCATTGTGTTCAGAATTTACTTGAATCACTTGGATCTTGAGAAAATCTTGTTGTTGTTTGTTACAAAAGAACTTCTGAGATATGTGCTTTGAATTGTTGCCTTTGATGTAGCCCAACTTCATTTGTTCGATACAAGCAGTGTTATCTTCATATATACATGTTGGTTCTTCAGTGGTTGAAATCATGCCACTACATCCTCGAATATGTGTGATGATAGAACTTAACCAAATACATTCACGAACAGCTTCGTGCAACGCGATAATTTCTGAATGGTTTGATGAGGTAGCTACCAACGTTTGCTTAGTTGATCTCCAAGATATAGCTGTGTTCCCCATAGTAAACACATAACCAGTTTGAGAACGACCTTTGTGTGGATCAGAGAGCAAGCCCATGTCAATTGTTCCGTTAAGATATCAAAATATATTCTTAATACCATTCTAATGACGTTGCGTTGGTCCTGAACTAAATCTGGCTAACAAGTTCACTGAGAAAGCAATATCTGGCCGAGTACATTAAGCTAGGTACAATAATGCGCCTATTGCACTTAAGTATGGAATTTCAGCTCCCAATAACTCTTCGTCATCTTCCTTTGGACGAAATGGATCTATCTTTAAATTCAAACTTCGGCCGATCATGGGAGTGCTAACAGGATGCACTTTGTCCATGTTAAATCGCCTGAGCATCTTTTGGACATAGGCAGACTGGTGGATAAATATTCCACAAGCCCGATGTTATAGTTCAATGCCTAAACAAAATCGAGTTTTCCCAAGATCTCTCATCTCAAGTTCAGATTTCAAGCAGCTTGTGGTTTCCCTTATTTCATTAAGAGTGCCTATTATGTTCATTTCATCAACATAAACTGCTACAATTGCAAATCCAAAACTTGTTTTCTTTATAAACACACAGAGGCATTGTTCATTATTTTTGTAACCTTTTCCAATCAAGTAGTTACTTAGACGGGTATACCACATCCGTCCAGATTGTTTTAATCCATAAAGTGAGCATTTCAATCTGATTGCAAACGCACTCCGTGGTTTAAAGTCACTTGATTTGGATAGTGGAAGACCATCAGACACTTTCATATATATCTCTGAATCAAGATCCACATAGAGATATGCAGTAACCACGTCTATAAGCTGCATTTCTAATCCTTCGGATCCTACTAAGCTAATTAAGTAGTGGAACGTTATAACGTCCATAACAGGAGAGTATGTCTCCTCATAATCAATTACAGGGCGTTGTGAGAAACCTTGCGCTACAAGGCGAGCTTTATATCTCAGGACCTCATTTTTCTCATTACGCTTTCTGACAAAGACCCATTTATGTCCTACAGGCTTTACACTTGGTGGGGCTAGCACTACCGGACCAAATATCTGTCTCTTTGTCAAAGAATCAAGTTCTGCTTCGATTGCATCTTTCCATTTAGGCTAATCCGCTCTTTGTTGACATTTAGCAATAGAGCGTGGCTCGATATCATCATGCTCAATAATTTCTTGAGAAACAATAAAAGCAAATACATCATCAATTTAGGTGTAATGTGATATCTCCTTGAGAGTTACGTACCCAAGTGTAGGTTGATTTCAAGTAATAAAATTTCTCGGGAGACCGAGTGTCGAACCACAGGGAGGTTTGGAAGAAGAATATATAAACTAGTTGAGAGGTTTCAATAAAGTAATAAAATACTAGAGCTTCGGAGTCCACTTTAGAAAAAAATTCTAGAGTTATTCTTGGTTATCTTTGATAACTCAATCGAAATCTAACA
>JAPKLY010001645.1:23937-38676 GCA_026898435.1 Prunella vulgaris
CCCTTGCATTGATTGTCATTTTGACCATTGAAGCCGGGACTTTTGACACTTGAGTCCTAAAGACAAGATGTAGAGAAACGAATTAGTGATCAAATACAACTAGAATTGGTTCAATTGGATTAGTGAGGCTCCAGATATTGTGCAAATACGAAAATGTGTTTTGAGTCCAATGTTTGGACAGAAATGGAGTCTTCACTTTTGAGTATAATTACATTCCAAACATGTAAAATTGGATCACTAAAATGTCTTAAATATTTAGTACATTGTCTTAGGTGTTCAATATCATACAATTTGGATAGGTATAACTCCACTTAAGACCTCAACAATAAACAATAGACATAATGGTTATGTTGAATTATACATATGCTTCTTATTTATATAGAAAACATAAATACTTATAACTAATTAGAAAGTGTGAAATTATATATAAATACGCTAAACAATACATTATAGTACACAAAATAATACACAAAATAGGTAAAATACATGCATACTTAAACGCTAATCACAATGTCTATTAATCAACTAATATGCACTGTCATAATCCATAGAGATTTCTTTATTCTCTGAAATCATATTAAATATCGGAGCGTCCTCCAATAATGATTCTTGGATAATCAGAGATAATCTCGTGAGATGGATTCTTGACATTGATGATCAATTCATTAGGTTGTGCCACACCTCCCTTATTCTTTCTAGGGTGGGTGTCAATCGAACCAGGTAGCTTCCCCCTTTTCCTTTTGGGAGCCACAACCTCAACCATACTTCCACCGGGTATGATTGCAACACATTTTTCTTCAGTGTTGTGCTCCTTATTGGGTACTTCTAACCTTGTATGCACATTTGCAGCCGGTGTGTGTGACCTTGTCACTTTAGCAATATTAGTGAACGCATCAGGCATCGAATCTGCCACGTTCTTAAGATCAATCATTCTTTTAAATTCACTCACATTGTGGAGTTTGGGGATCAAAATGAGACAAAGTTGGGACAGACCAAGATAATTCCTGTCGTTCCCCTAGAAAATCCTTTTTCTTATCTCCCCCTAACGACGGGAAGACTGTCTCATGAAAGTGACAATCTGCAAATCTAGCGGTGAATAGGTCACTTGTCAAAGGTTCTAAGTAGCAGATAATTGTTGGAGATTCATATCCAACATAAATACCTAAACGTCTCTAAGGACCCATTTTAGTGCACTGTGGGGGCGCAATAAGCACATATACTGCAAAACTAAATATGCGTAAGTGCGAAATGTCAGGATCATATTCAGTTACCAACTGGTACGCAGAAAATGGTTGGTCAGTAGTGGGTCTGAAACGTATAAGTAAAGCTGCATGTAGTATTGCATAACCTCATACAGAGACCGGGAGACTGGTGCGCATAACCAGTGCCCTAACCACCATTTGTAGTCTTTTAATTGTTGCCCCTGTGACACCATTTTGTGTATGCACATGGGGTACGGGATGCTTTACATCGATCCCTATAGACATTCAATAATCATCAAATGTCTTTGATGTAAACTCTCCAGCATTATCAATCCTTATAGACTTGATAGGATGATCAGGGTGGCGAGTCCTTTAGCGTGTAATCTGTGCTAAGAGTTTTGCAAATGTAGAATTTCTAGTAGATAGTAAGGCAACATGTGACCAACGTGTCAAAACATCAATCCAGAACCAATAAATACTAGAATGGCCCGCATTCTGGATGAATTGGTCCACAAATATCACCTTGTATTCTTTGTAAGAATGAAATATTCTGTTTCATGTCTTTAGCATAAGAGGGTCTCGATGTTATTTTTGCTCAAGAATAGGCTTTGCAAAATGAGTGAAGTGCTTTTGAAATTTGAAATTTGGCAGATTGGGATGTGGAAGCTGCATCTGGTACGTCAGATGGCAAATATTGTGATAGGGCAACAAAATGACCTACATCATGCTTTACATCGGAGTTCTGTCCCAATTTATTTTTCACTCTAAAGAAAGGATGTCTGTGTGAATTTTTTAAAATTTGAATCATCATGTCACGACCTGGGTGTCCAAGACGATCATGCCAAAGCCTATAAATAGCAGTGTCACATAGTTCATTATTTTTGACAGCGTATGATTCAATAATTCTAATAGTAGTGAGGTATAATCCACTGGATTTACTCACTAATTTATCTAAAATGTGTTTTCTTCCACATTTATTAGAGGTAATATATGTATATATATTCTATTCCATTCTCATTGTGAGTTTCTAGATGATAACCATTGGCACATATATCTTTAAAGCTTAATAAAGTTCGATTGGCTCTTGGTGCATATAGCGCATTTTTAACTTTAATAAGTGTGCCATTAGACATCAAGAACTGAGCAGTGCCTCACCCTTTTACTAATTGAGATGACCCAATCATCATAGTAACAGAGGTATTGTAAGGAATAAGCTCAATGAATAATTACTATTTCTTAAAATCATGTGAGTGGTCCCACTATCAGCTAAGCATTCTATTTGTCCACGAGACATTCCAACAAGCAAATACAATAATATTATTAATTATGTTGGAATAAAATGAATTGCTTTTCACTTTGTATTTTCTTTTATGTATCATATATATATATTACTTTACATTGTAATAATATTATGTTAGTTTGGATCAAGCATGTAATGCAAATAAATTTGAATATATAAAACCAACAATAAATGAGTTAAAATCTCACAACAAAATCCAACTAAAAAACAAATCATAGTCTAAGTAACTTCAAGACTAAAGAAAATTGTCCAAAATAAAGTAAGGCAACATGCCATAACAATGTTCTAAAAATGTGATCAAATAAATCACTCAAAATCGGGAGTGTTCAGTGATTCAACAAGATCTTGTTGCCATCAAAATCCGCGATTGTGAGGTTAACATCAGCTGGATGGTCTTCGCCTTCCATGTAATGGGTCTCTTGTTCTATAAATTCCCGATACCTTTTGTAGTTGGCTGCTACCTTGTTGCTTGCTTTACAGTTATTTTACCAATGTCAAGTATCTCCACACCTATAGCAAGGTTCGTTACCAACTCGGTTCTTTTTGTTTGAGGGGCGTTGAGATGCATTTTGCCCCTTTGTGCCACGACCACCAAAGCTGCTAGTTGTCCCAGTACCACCTTGATGCCCTTGAGTGGGAGGGTTACCACGACCCCGGCCACTGCCTCTGCCATAGCCACCACGACCTCTACCACATAGTGCATTGTTCTCACAATGATAGGGATGAGCACACAATACTCCCTTTCCTTTGGGATTCTTTCCATGATTCTTTTGAGCAAGGTTAGCCTCAGGAATTTTCTTTGTCCTGAAAGGCCTAGCATTATTGTTCAGAAGAACCTGGTCATGTCTCTCAGCTACTTGCAACATATTAATCAGCTTGTTAAATGTGGTAATTCTCTTATTATCAAATTCGAGTCTATACTGATTTACCAAAATCAGTGCTGAAGTAGGGAAAATGGAGAGAGTCTTTTGAATCATGTCATCTTCTGTGATTTGCTTTTAACAAAAAGTAAGGCGTTCTTTAAGGCGCAACATATCCTTATTGAAATCATTTACTCTCTTATAGTCAAGTAAGTGGATTTCATTCCACTAGACTGTCAGTTCTGGAAGCAGAGTATCATGAATGTTTCCAAAACGTTCATTGAGAGCATCCCACAGTTCTTTGGGTGTTTTCAATTGAAGGTACTCCCAGCGTAGTCTAGGGTCAATATGTCGCCTCAGAAACATAAGGCCATTGGCTTTAACCTTGTCAGATGGCTCTTCGTCTTCCGGGTTATTAGATGGTTCGATAGTGGAAAGATAGTCCTTCCATGAGAAGGTCGTTTCCACATCGGGAACCCAACGGTGGTACTCAAGTCCTTTTGAGTCCAATATTTCAAATTCAAGTCGAGTTGGTTCAGTCATCTGATTGAACAACAATGAATGAACATCAATACTGTAAGCATAGCAATATGTGGTAATAAAGTACTTTTTATTTAAAGAATAATAGTTTTGAGTTAGATTGTGAGACCATGGGTCACATATTTTTTTTCGATATTTTGTGAAAATGCTCTATCACAATTATTTATTACACATTTGTATTATTCATGAATATTCTTTATCATGAACATATAAGATATAAACAAATAATTTTCTAAAAAAAATCAATTAATAGTATCATGTAATTAATAATCACATAAAATTTATCCATGTAAAAATTTCACTATTCACAATGGATATTTGTAATCAAAGCAAACCTAATAAAATTGGATTAGTTAGGTCGAAGCCCATTAATAGTACTAAGTTCATAAGACCTTTTTTTTAAATTTTTTTTATTAAGGGATCAGGCACAACACTTGGGCCAAGTTAACAATTTTTTTTTAAAAAAAATTGGGCATGCCAATCAAAATAGCCCAATCATGTCCATTAAAAAGAGACGAATCCATTATGGCAAAATTGTATTTTTTTTTTAAGGCTACCGAACACATGGCTAAAGCCAAAATATTATTATTAAGTGGCGGTAATTATGGACAGAGAGAAAACCCATAACATGAGCTTTAATTTTTTTTTTTGCAAAACTAAGGCTAAGCCCACTTGGGGCTAATAATTAAAAAAATAATAAAAGGGCGGAGAATTAAAAACATGTGTCAGATTCAGTGTTGTAGTTAGTGGAAGATTTGGTCAAAAAGGAGAGAAGGAAAAATATTTTGGGTGGATTTTTCTCAATTCAGGCATTTTTTTAATACAACCACCAAAAACTACGCACACATTATGATTTGTGTTAAGATTCAGAAGATTTTACTGATCGTTTGTCAAAAAAGATCCCAGGTTTCAAATTTTTTTATGGGAAAAATATTAGATTTTCTGGGCTTTAAACGAAGTGATTCAATTCAAAGAAGATATTTTTACTGGTGGTTAAAAAAAAAATTTGGGTCGAAAAAAATTTCAAAAAAAATCTTCAGTGAGTTTTGTTTACAAATTTTTGATAGATTTCGATTTCTAAGAATAGAAATGATTTTGATTTCGAAGAAATCAATTTTTTTTTTTTAAGAAAACAAACGAACAAAATGATTTGGTTATAAAAAAAGAATGACTGAGTTCGACTTGTTCCTCGGTATTGATTTTCTTGGTTCGCGATTAAAACATTTTGTTCCAAATTTGTTTCAGATTTTTAGAAAATTTTTTTGGGTTTGTTTTATTCGCATATAACAAGACATGAAATATACTCAAAACAAAAGCATGAAACATACAGATTTACACATTCGAATTTCCAGATCATATATAACATAATATTAATTAATTTTGGGTTTGTTTGAATTTTGTATCAGGATTTTATTCGAATTAAACAAAACAACAAAAAAACTCATAACAACATGATAAGATATATAAATCAAAGAAGAGTAGTGCTGCTGTGGAACAGGTTGCATGTCATGCACCCCTAATTGGGCTCAATTTCGAAATTCAATTTTGACCAGCCCAAATAATTAAAATTTCACGGATCTTATAATAAAATGGGTCAGACCCATTTTTAACCTAATTAAAAGTTCACGCGAACGAAAAAACTTGAAGAACATCACTGGGTTTTTTCAATAAAAAAGAAGATACAGAATCAAGCACGACATTATGGAGGATCCAACTGGAAACTTCGATTCAACATGTATTTTTATAGAAATCCTTCGACAATTTATACTAAAAATCATATTATAATAATTTTCTAAAAATATTTAACTCACAGAAGATCTCTATACAATTCAAGTTAGAGATGATGAAGAAGAAGAAATAGAAGAACATCAAACAGATGAACAACATGAGCGAAAAGAAATTTGCATCATCAATGACAAAGAAATAGAACCAATTAATGTGGAAGAAGATAAGATAATAAATATTTTTCAGTTATTATTTCAATAATATGTGAGGTATTATTGAATATAATATAGGTATTCAAATTAAACTCTTCGGGTATCAATATAGAAATCTTCGGGTATTAATTTAGAACACATTGGGTATTAATATAGAAATCTTTGGGTATTAATATTGATCTCTTTGGGTATTAATATAGAAACCTTCGGGTATTAATTTAGAACTCTTTGGGTATTAATTTTGACTCTTTGGGTATTATCAAATATTATTGAGGTATTAGTAAAGAATAAATCAGAAACTCTTACAATATGTAATAAATTTGAATAATAAATTGTTTCTTATGTTATTTTACTCACAACAGATGATCTCTACACAATTCAACTTAGAGATGAAGAAGAAGAAATAGAAGAAGAACATGAAACAGAAGAACAATATGATCAAGTAGAAAATTACATCATCAATTTGGAAGAACCAGACCCTATTGAATATAATACATGTATTCACATTAAACTCTTCAGATATTAGTATAGTATTCTTCGGGTATTAATATAGAACTCTTCGGGTACTAATATAGAACTCTTCAGGAACTATCAAATATTATTGAGGTATTATTAATGAATAAATCAGAAACACTTATAGATTTTATACATTGGATTAATCAAATGTTTCTTATGTTATTATAGTACAATATATTATTTTGTTAAGTAGACTGATATGTATTTTGACATATCAGAATCTAGTACTGATTACCGTGATATAAGAGGTTCTTTGATTAGAGTGGAGAAAGATACAGTTGATCAAATGTATAAATTGTACTGCATGCATGCACGTTCTTTGGGATTCAGTGTGAGAAAATCAACAAACAAATATTCTGCACTTGACAAAAGTATATTATTAGCAAAGAAGTTTGTGTGTTCTTGTTCAGGGTTAAGAAAAAATGATACTGGTTTAAACACTGGAATATCAGTGAAAAAAGAAGTATTGGAATTACAAGAACATAGTGCAAGGCTAGGATTCTAATCAGAAGAAATAATCATGGAAAATATGAAGTTGTCCAGCATGATATGGAACATAATCATGTCTTGACTAGAATAGAGTGGGGCCATTTACATCGCTCAGAAAGACAAATTACATTAGAAAAAAGAAAGGTTATAGAGGATATGGTATCATCAGGAATGAGAGCTATTGACTCATATAGATATATGGCGCATGAGGTTTGAGGAGAAGAAAATTTGGGCCACACAGTGAAAGACCATTACAATCTGGTGAATAAACTGAAAATGTAAGAAGTTAGAGGAGATGCTAGTAATTTAATTGATATTATGGAGAAACAAGAATCTGAAGAAAAGAGTTTTTTCTACAAGATCAGATTAAATGAAGATGGAAGACTCTCGAGTATATTTTGGAGAGACTCATTGATGATGGAAGATTATGAAATATATGGGGATGTAATGATTTTCGACATAACATACAGAACAAATAAGTACAACTTGATCTGTGCTCCTTTTGTTGGAATAAACAATCACTGGAAGAATGTCATGTTTGGCTGTGCATTTATATCCGATGAGAAGACAGAAACTTTTGAGTGGCTTTTTCAAATGTTCATGAAATCAATGAGGTATAAAAGCCCGAAAACAATATTAACAGACCAAGATTTGGCAATAGCAAATGCACTAAAAAATGTATGAAAATATATGTGTTAGTTATTAGAGAAATTATACATTTCTAATTCTGAGATATACATATCTGCTCTTAGAGTATTATAAAGTTCTTCTTTAGGTATACATATAATTTACTTCAGGTATTAATAATACAATCTAAGGGTAATAATGAATTAATCTGCAAGTATTATTAAAATAATTTATAGTTATTATTTAATTATTCTTTGTTTATATTATTTAAGTTGTATTTCTATTACAGAATATAACAAATGCAATAGGAAAGATATAAAATACAGATGTTAGTTATTATAAAAATTATACATATTCAATTCAGATGTATTTTAAAATATACCTTTGGGTATCCATACCCTTTCTTGAGGTATTATATAATTGGTCTTCGAGTATATATATAATGTACTTCAGGTATTAAAAATATAATGTTATTGTAATACTAAAGTGAACTATAGGTATTAACTAAATTATAGATATTATTATATTGGTCTTTGGTTATATTCTTTATCTTGTATTCCTATTACAGGAATTTCCAGACACAAGACACAGATTATGTCTTTGGCATCTACAACAAAATGCAATCAGCAGATTTGGAGAACTAAAGAAAGAGTCCATTCAAAAGTGCTTTTAACCATTGCTTAACAACTTGTATTGATGAGAAAGAGTTTGAAATCTCCTGGGAAAACATGATAAAAACTTATGGACTAGAAAACAATGCCTGGTTTAAGAGACTCTATAGTCTTAAAGATAAATGGTGTACGTTATTGAGGAATGCTATATTTTCTGCTGGATTAAGATCGTCCCAAAGAAGTGAAAGCACGAATCATGCAATTGGATTCAAAGCTCACAAACAGACAAATTTAACAGAATTCTACAAGATCTTCAATGACACATTAACTCAATGGAGGAGAACCGAAAAAAAGGATGAGTTCAAGTGTTCAAGAATGACACCTGAATCACCTTTTTGAATGAAATGGATTATAAAGCATTCTGCAGAGGTATACACTCATACAATATTTAAGCATTTTGAAGAAGAGTTCTCAAAGTCCATATTTGCTTCTTCAACTGTTGCTGAATTCTATGACACCACATTGGTTTATAATGTAATGAATGATGATGGAACAAGAAATAGCAGAGTAGTGTACGACACTTCTATGAATCTTTTTAGCTGTGATTGCAAAAAGTTTGAACAATATGAAATTTTATGCTATCATTGCATGAGAGTAATGAATGTAAACTCTATACAAAGAATACCCGACAATTACATATTGAAAAGATGGTCCAAACTTGCAAAGGAACAAGTGTGGGATAAGATTGGGACTGAAGTAACAAATGATAACAGGTATTACTTATTTATAAATTAAAATATTGTTAATTATTTTATAATAGTACTAGGGTATTAGAGAGAATTTCTTTGGGTATTCTGTTGGTCCCGAAACGAGTTAAATCAGTGTATGGGGGAGGAATACACTGATGTCAGATTTTTCTGAAAGACTCAGAAAAATGCTCTAACACACTTAGTCAGGATTTCCTGAAGTACTCAGTATGCTGAAAGTCCACAGGGGCAGCAGGGACAGTTCAGTAATGAGTTAGATAAGCTCAGTGTGAGTAACGTGCTCGGAAGCTCAGTAGAGATAATAAACCTACTGACCGCTTGGAAGCAAGTCAGTTGGACTACTATCTCAGTGAATCAGAGTGAGTGCGGAAAGTGAGCCCTTAGGTTCTACTCGTTTTTAGTTTCTGAAAACATTTTCTCTGAGTTTGCTTAGTAAACTTGGTGGTTAAGGCTGAGTGCACAGTGTTAAGATTCGGGATGATTGATTCAGTCCTGAATAGAAAAGCGATGCAGAATGTTCAGTTTATTATGATGACAATTATGATCCTGAACAGAACAGTAAATCAGCACACAGGGGACTTTTTAACGTGGTTCGAAGATAACCAACTCCTACGTCCACGACCTGATTTAACAGGAAGCTATCCTCAAAACCCTGAGGATAGGTACTTGGGTTTTACGTGCCAAGGGACACGAGTAGCCAACTTCCTCTCTTAGGAACTGACCCCTGGGCGTTTTACAAGTCGCAGTCCTTCTAACTAACCGATCTCACACCTTGAGTGGTTTGGTATTCTGGTTTCCAACTAAGATAGCTCTAGCAATACAAAACAATGCTAAATAATAGAGCTATCGATCTAAGCAAATACAAAGTGAATCCTACTACAACACTAGGGAAATTTAATTCCAGAGTGTTGTTTATGATATGATTTGCGTTCTTGGATTCTTGAGAGTTTTCTCTTGGAAATTTCCCGTTAACCTTGAATGGGTGCAATATTCTCCATATTTATAGGCAACATTCAAAATAGATCCGTTGGAGGAGATCAAATCAAATCTTTCCTATTTTAGGTAGATTGCAGGCTAGAAATACTGTTTGACCTACCCGCCATGCTTATTCTGGCAAGTTGTCACATCACCTGCAACTTTTTGAGACGCATTAAATGCCGCATTAAATGCTGCGCAGACTCCGTGAATGCGTGTCGAAAGATCATTGGCTCTCCGCTATAACGGCTAGTTGATCTTCAGACATTTGTCCTTCCTCGTACATTCAATGCTCTGAGTCTCTTGTTAATAACTCAGTCTGAACGTGTGTCTTAATAGAGTCTAACTGACATTCTTTTTGTCTCTTGTCCCATAACATAAATAACCTTTTGCTTTGGACTTACATGATTCAGGTGATCTAAACCACGGCCTGAGTCAGGACCTATGTGCATTCAGCACAGCCTGATAGGTTATTCAGCTCAGTATGTGTTACCTTTTTGCATCGGACTTACAAAATTCAGGTGAACTGAACCAAGGCCTAAGTCAGGTCCTATGTGCATTCAGCACAGCCTGATAGGTGACACTTACTCTTCACTGACTGACTTCTGTCCTGAGTATGCTTAGTGTACTCAGTAGAAACATCAGCCAATGGTACTTCAGGATTGACTTCAGGATGAATCAGCAGGCTTCGATCTTCAGCTTCAGAACAGACAATCTTCAGCAAGACTGACTGACTCCTTCAGGATGGTTTACACTTCAGACTTCAGTAAATTGGGTCGACTCCAATATTCTTTAGTCTTCAGCATGGTCCACCTGTACTGAATCTATAACATAACTATCCTGAATTGTTTTATCCTGAACAACTATACTTAGGCGAATTCATCAGGGGTTTTGGGATCTAATCAAAATACTCAGATTGTCCCAACAATTTCCCCCTTTTTGATGATGCCAAAACCCTTAAGCAAATTCCTATTCATCTATACAATCAACTGACTTAGTCAGTGAGAACAACTCAGTACCACCTGACAAACTAGGTACTTAGTCTATAAGATGAAAACAAGGAATGTGTTAGTACAGTTCTTGATAAGGATTCAGAAAAGTAGATTCAGGAGTCAACAAGAAGTTGTACTCAGGAAAAGTAAATAACTTCTTTGATTGATAAGAAAATACAAGTATCCTGAAGCTATTACAAAATTTCTGAACAACTAGCTCCTGATCTAGTCTTCATCCTTATTCCAAGCAGTCAGTGGAATCTCGTACATTTCCAGTACCCGGTTCAGGACCTGCTTCATCCTGTTTCGATCAGCAACGGCCCCGGCAGCTCTTCCTACTCTGATGACTTCTTCAGAAATTGCTTTCCGGTCCAGCTGCTTAGAATTCCTAAAGAGTGGATGAGGGTACTTGATGAATTCCGGAGGAGCGATCTCTACACCTTCAGTGTCAGCATGTCTGATGATTTCAGCCCAGAGATCAGGATGCTCCTGTGCCATCCAGTGATGGAGTATGACGTCTTTTTCTTCAGTCAGATCGTCCCATAACCCCACCACGTAGAATAGGTATGCCCACCTATTCCGGACCGGAATCCATACCTCCAGCATCTCAATCGGAATGAAGTCTTCAACAAACTTCAATGGAGGATGACTTTGATCTGGTCTGACCACAATCTTCCTCTGAGTCTTCATCCGAGATCCAGATGATACAGATTTCTTCTTCTGGACCTGAGAAGTCAGATACTCATTGGACTCTTTTAGGCGCTGGATCTGACTGAGCAGCGAAATTTCTTTCATTTTTGCTATCTTTTCAGCTTCAGTCATCACCAATTTCTTCTGAGTGGTCAGCCCAGATGGAATTTGTTCCTCCATCTCCTTATATAACGGCTCAAGAGCCGGATCTTCAGAGGGTCTCAACTTCTTCGGATCTGAGCCTTCAGCAACTTCGATGGCGGCTACAGATCTAGTCCTCTTTCTTTCCGCAGCCTTCAGTTCAAGGGGAAAGTTTTTCTTCTTAGCTTTACCAGTAGTGGCAATTTGCTTCTTCCCTTCTTCCCCCTTTTTGGCATCATCGTCATTAATACGTTTGACAACTTCATCCACTGACTCCGCCAAAAGATTGAACTGACTGTCCATCTCAGTCTGCTTCACCTGCAATTGCCCAATCTGTCCTGCCATTCCTCTCAGGCCGATACTGAGTTGATCAACGGCTGAATTGTGTGTAGCCTTCAGTCGACCCTCGAAGTTTTCCATCCTTGTGTCTAGGGCAGATGCAATTTTCTCCTTCTCCTGTGCAGACAACTCCCTCAGCAGGTCCTCCTTCAGTTCAGCTTTTAGCTTGACCAACTTCTCATCAACCAGTTGATCAACCTTTTCAGACAGTTGTTGATCCAGAAAATTGGCAAGCTTAGTCTCCTGCTGAGTCTGCACATTAGAAACCATCTGATTGCAGTTCTGAATAACATCCTTGGCTTGCTCTGAAATGACAGTGAGTTCTACATTGATTCCAGTCCGAGCTTCCCCAAGAAGATCAATCGCTGCATGCATATCAGTGGCCATATCATTCAGGTCACGGTCCAGTCTGTTCACTTTCTTGTTCAACAATTCAGAATTTGAACTAACCCTACTAGATTTTCGCTCAACGAGGATGACCCTCCTGTGCAGATTGCCAAGAGCTCGTGAGGAATTCTGAAGATATACTGCTTCGGGTGTAGTCCATTTGCCTCTGACTCAGACCATGCCTGGTGGACCCTCTCCTGAAGCCTCCGTAATCCCGGGTCCCAGGATTGCTTCATCGGCCGGTGCACTGACTCCCTCAGTGCCACCTTGCTGATCGTCATCAGCAATCATCACCACCTCCATTTCAGCTTCCTTCTCCTCTCTCCTCTCTTCAGCTTTCTGAGTCTCAGGCTCAGGATACGTTCTGCGGACTGTTCTGATAAAATCCACCATCTTGATCAGATGATGTAGAGAGTTTACATCAAAATGATCAAAGAGGGCGGCTTCTAAATCTGCAATGCAGTCCCATCCTCTAGACTCTCCTAGCTGGCTGAGCTCAGACCAAGTAGCATTTCTGATCATGGCAAAAGTGCGGAGTTGCACAACTGTTTCCTTCTGAGCTTCAGTGAGATCTAGAAATCTCCTCTCCACCATCTCAGCTGCCTCTCCCCTTGCTACTATCTCAAAATCTGAAAGAATATTCACATCGGGCGCAGGGAAAGGCCATGGTGTTTCAGCCTGAACTGATTCAGCAGCCTCTTGCTCAACTCCTCCTTCCTGAGCAGGCTCTACCTGACCCAAACTCTGATAAGGTTCAGCGATGTTAAGAATCAGTTGGTCGGGATCAGGGGATGCAACCTCCGGAACAGATGTAATCGGAGCAATTTCAAGAACAGCCTGCGCCTGAGCTGGTTCCTTCTCCGGAGTTGCATGCTGAACAGCTTCAGTAGCTTGCTCTTCCATAAACTTTTTCTCTCGCTCTTCCACGAGTTTCTTCTCTCGCTCAGCTGACCCGGAATAGAGAAATTTCTGTTTTTGTTGCTTGGGTGCTGAGGGCTTAGATTTTTCCTCCGCTGGCTTTGCTGTATCAGACTCGGAAGACTTCCCTGCCTGAGCCTTGACTCTTTCAGTCATGCTCGCCTGGGCCTTCTTCTTCTGAGTCCGAGGCCTTCTCCTTGTGCCAGCATCATCGGAATATGCTCTGAACAGGTTGATTTTCGCTGGAATCTCGAGTGACTGGGCCTGATCCACATCACCGAGATCCAGGGTCTCCAAGAGCATATAAATTTTGGTGCCGAAGTGCATCTTGGCCTCAAAAGTCGCCTGACCCTCTGGAGAGTACTTGATTTTGCTGGTCTCAGCCACCAGCATTTGGAGGAAGTTACCCTCCCAGTCAAAGTTGTGCAGAGAGGCGTCAGAGATAGCCATCATCCTGTATAGCTTCGGTCTGGAGATCTGCTCCAATCCTCCAGCAATCCCCATCACTCCCTGACTTGTCAGGTCGAAGAAGCAACGGTTTTCAGTCCTCAAGACTGATTTATTCAGGCCAGATTTCAGGACGACATCCCCATCGCACAGGGACTGGAGAAAGTCCTTCTCATTCCCATACCCATAATCCACTGGGCTTCGTCCTGTATTGGGAAGATTAAAAACCTCCTTAATCTTCTCCCGGATGTTGAGAGTGACCCATCTCCTGATCATCTCCTCGTCACCATCCTTTCCCTTTTCACAGGTGGTCAAGGGAATACAAGTTTCCCACTCCTGGGAGTCCTTGTTTTGCGCCATCTTCAGGTAGAAGGCATCAACAAGTCGTGGGTGGAGCCTCTGTGGCTTTGCAGTAATGAACTGCAGAAGACCTGCATTATCGAATAATTTTTGTATGATAGCTCCTTGAGAGTTACGTACCCAAGTGTAGGTTGATTTCAAGTAATAAAATTTCTCGGGAGACCGAGTGTCGAACCACAGGGAGATTTGGAAGAAAAAGATATTATCTAGTTGAGAGGTTTAAATAAAGTAACAAAATACTAGAGCTTCGGGATTCCACTTTAGATAAAAATACTAGAGTTATGATCTTGGTTATCTTTGATAACTCAATCGAAATCTAACAATCAAGTGATTTCAATCGGAAGATATAACTTTGAGCACATATAATACTTTTGAAAAGTACCTTTAGAAATTGGAACAAGTTTATAAAATCAATAGTTGATATGTAAAACTAAGCATTTGTTGTGCCAATAAGTCTACAACAAATCAAAGTAATGACACATCAAAACCTCTCTTAAAAACTCTTCAAATGACTAAAGGATTGAAACTTTGAAAATCTTTATTGAATAACCAAGAACATTACTAATACTTTACTAAAGCTTCATCCCTAACTCTAGTAAAATATTTAGCTACTCATACTAATACAATAAGAACTCATATTT
>JAPKLY010001646.1:0-27229 GCA_026898435.1 Prunella vulgaris
CACTTTCCTACAAGTGTATAGGCGTGTAGTGGTAAGCTGATCAAGTTATAAAATATCGAATCCACGGGAAGCAATGAGACAAGTCTAATCCTAAGAATTGTGTGTATGTCTTGAAACCAAATAAATAAGAATGAAAATGCAAGTTTGAGTTTCTATCTAATTACTAACTAAAGCAGACAATTGAAATGAATCAAGAATATGAAAATTACAATATAAAGTAAAACGTGCAGAAATAATGAGATGCTTCGGGTGAATTCCGTTGTGTACCAATTACAATCAATTACCTAAAATTCTTTTATACAGGTTATCTAACGAGTAAGCCAAATATTAATGTCCTGCTGAAATAGAACTCTCATTCATATCTCAACACCCTAGTAATCTTGTTCTCAGTTTCTAAGCATCTCTCAATGTCATAGGAACATTAACACAATCCTAGAATCCATCACTATCATGTAATAATCTTACTCATCTCACTCAACTCTCGTTTTGTTGTGATTAGAATCAAATATTCATCAATAAAAATTAAAACCTTAAGTATCTTAGTGACTTACTAAAATGACTCATCCCATTAAAATAACTACAAAATAAATTACAGGCAATGACTATAATTGTTCATTATCTTCCTTCACCCAAAACAAGTGGTCTAACTCATAACTAAAATGTGAATAGGAATAATTAAGACAATAGGAATTAACGAAAATAACACAAATGAATTAAACATTGAAAAAATCTTAAAACAAATTATTGAAATAATAAATATGCATAAAACCTAATGAAAACTTCAAATTAAAAATCAAACCAGAATAATTAAATAATCTCTAAGAATCCCAAAACAAGAATTAAACATCAATCAAACAAAGAAAAGTGTTTTCTATCTAAAAAATCCCTTAATCTACTGCGTATGAAAAGCCCTAATTCACTACCCTACTGCCTATTGCCCAAAGACCTAATGCGTGATACTAAACTACTGCGTGCTGCTTTTTGCAAATTAATTCCTGCCCTATATAAGACTCACGGCCTCTTCAGCTGATGGGCCTAAGTAATTAATTAAAATCTGGGCCCAAATTATGTCAAAATAGAGCTTGGGCTTATTACCTCTGGCCCAATTCAAATTCCCTTAACAATTATCAGCAAGGCAGTTACGGACTTAGGGACTTCGTGATTCCAGTCGGCGGCAAGGTTGGTGTGCGTCGGCGTAGATTGATGGCGGCGAGTATGTGCGACGATTTTCGGTGCGGCGGTGCTTGGTTTGAGCGCGACGGTGAAATTGTAGGCTGAGATGCGACTTCCGATCTACAACGGCGAAGTCGGAGATGCGGCGATGTGGTCGCACAGGTTGGATGTGTGGGCGGCCAACGACGTTTCCAGGCGATCTGTGTGAGGAATTGTTGGTGGTTTAAGAGGTTGAGTATTCCGGCGTCGGGTGTACTGGCAGCGACGGTGAGTGGCGGTCGGAATTGAGAGCAGTTTCCGACGTGTTGCAGAAGTCGGCTGCGTCTGGCTGTTGGTCTTCATCGACGGTGTGACGGCCTCAAGGAACAGTGGTTTCAGGCTTGCTTCGAAGGAGAATAGGCTGAATAGCAGTGGGTGCAGAGTTGTTGTTGGTTGTGGAAATGTGAACAGCTGTGCGTGGATACGGACGGTACAAATTGAGCAGGGGCTTGGTGTTTGTTTGCAGACGCATCAATGGCAGTTTGTGTGTCGCCAGGCTGGAATTGGTGTGATTCAAACAGAGAATTGCAAGTTGTGGTCCCAATATGCTTTTCATTCTTTTTCACATCCTGTACATTGCGCTTTTGTTAGATGTACAGTTCATTTTAATTAATTATATGTGTTAATAATTTAAGTAATTGGACCAAGAAATTCTATTTTCCAATATAATCAAATTCAACTCATATTTTCAATAAAAATAAATACAAATTAATTTTCTACACTCAATCTCAATTGATTACAATTAAAGCCCTAAATACATACACAATTCTATAAATTCATCTCAAAATGAGCACCAATTGATGCAAATATAACCCTTGTTTGCCAAAATCGTGTATGATTTCCAAGCAAGTAAACGTGGTCGTTGTTGTCGCGGCAAATTAACCAAGTTAAATATCGAACACAGGGAAACGATGTGATATCAAGCTAGTATTGAATGTTCACAAAGATGGATAGCTAGGAAAGCAAGAAAACAATCTTGGATTCTATCTACTAATCAAGCAAGAATAGTAAATTATAATTATCACCTTAAAGAAGTGAGCAAGTGTGAAGTGTACATGGAAGTAATCCTACTATGGTTCCTTTAGAATCCTATCCATCTTAGCATGCAAAAGGTCTCTTGGTGTCTTAGTTAAGCCAACTAGTGTCTAGATCTCTCTACAACACAAGGTAAGGGCTCTATTGGATGTCTAGATCTCTCTACAACTTCCAATACTCCAATTAAGAGGTCTAGGCTAATATGCAATTCTCATTAGTCATACAAGCAATATATCAAACACTTGGCATGCATAAAGTTCTTATAGCTCAATTCTCAATTCATTGCTAAAATATATAAGCCATACAATCAAATTTAACATCCCAAGCATTCATACAAGTCATTAATAAGAGAACTAATCCATCAAGATCACTTATTCATGCATAGGATTAACAAGAGACTAAATTCACCATAGTATTCATACAACCATGCAACAAGGATATTAGCCCATGGCTAATTGGAAATGAAAATCAACAATAAACAATGTAAACATCATGAATATTAACTAATAAAAGAGAATTAAAGGAAGTCTTACCATAAGTGGATGAATTGAAAAAAAAAATAAGCTACAAACCTCCAATTTGCTAAGTCTTGATCCAAAGTTCAAAATACAAAATTGAACTGCAGGAATAAAGCTCTAATCACTACGAGTATGTAGGAACAAACGGATCTAAAATCCGACGGACGGATCAAAAGTTATGGAAGAAAGAAGATTGAATCTAACTAAGAACCCACTAAGTAACTACCTAATTCTCTCTCTAAACTAATCTAAGAACTTGGAATAATGATGATCCTCCTTAGAAATCTGATCCTTGAAGTATTTATAGTGCCCACAATGCTTGGTCCAAAATGCCCTTCATTAAACGCGCTAAAAGACGAAACAGCCCTTCGAAAATGTGAAGTCCGGGGCATCACACGAGGGCACCACAGTCGCCGCACGAGTCCAGCTCGTGTGATCACTCGTGTGACTCAACCTTGCCCGAACCAGAGGGTTGTCGCTCGAGTCCAAGGCAATGGTCGCTCGAGTCTGGCCTTGTGGTCGCTCGAGTCCAGCTTCGGCTTGTGCGATCGATCCTCGACTTCCTCGTTTTCTTCATATCTTGAGTTCTAGAGCTCCGATTGACTCAATTTTTTTTGCATTGCGACCCTCTCTTCAAGCTCTTGAACATGGGACATTAATTTCTCCATTTGGCTCAACTTCAGAATATTGGACTTTTCTCGATCTTGCTCGTTTCTTCCTTGTTTTGCTCATTTTTCACTACAAAACACAATTTCCTTGTCAAAAAGGGTTATATGCACAAAGTATAGCATTTAAGGGTCAAATATGAACATAAGCACATCAAAACCATATAGAAATGGATGCAAAAACATGCAATTATGACCCTAATCACACCCCCAAACTAGATTGTTGCTCGTCCTCGAGCAACGAAGCGATAAGATAGGGGAATAATTCTATGTATGAAGCATCAAGCACAAGATCAAATGCCCTAGAATCATAGCTCAATATCAAACAAGTCTAAAATACAATTTCATCAAATCAACAATCAAAATCGAATCAATGAACAAATTGTCAAATCAACAAGTCATGATCCTCACACAGAAGTGTATAACTCATCTCTCAAGTGTTTGAGGTTCTCTCAATCTTCACACAATGATACAAATACTACCATAAGCTTGGCTCAAGTGTCAAATTCTCCACCACTTGAAATGACAAATCATTCTCACATCAACGAGGACTTTCATAAGGTTGTAATGTTGGCTCTTTGGTAGGGAAGGATAGATATGGATTAGAGTGACTAAGTATGATTAGTAAAGCATAGAAGGAATCAAGTAATAGTCATTCACATCTTCATGCAATTGTGCACATTCTTCATGCTCTTCAAAATCACACTTTCAAGATCATTCTTCCCTTCTTTGCAACTTTTAGCCAAACTCACAACAAATGTCAACTTGACCATATTCTCAACAAAAGTCAACTTTTTCTCATGCTTTGCTAGCACTTGCCTTTTTTCAAAAAAATTCAATCCTTGCATAAAATTCTTCATATCTTCCACTTTAGGCCACCATGTTCTTCATCATATCACCATTCTTCCTTCCTTCTTTTCACTCTACTAATCATAGGGACAAGAAAGTTCCAAAAAGGAAGGAAAATGACTTAAAGTGTGGTTAGCCAAAGGAAATGTCTATAGGCACAAAATGGTAAGTAATGGATAGTAATATCAATGGTAGGCTCATTGGGCAAAGTAGCTCAATTAATGATCAAAGAAAATGCCGCAAATCATATCGTGTGAAATCAATATCTAATGTAGCCTCAAACAAGACCAAAGTCAAGTTCTAGAGTATAATGCACATGTGTGGATCTCACATCAAAGAAATATCATCCGTTCAAGATTGAAACGGGCATAAATGGCTCAAAACCTCACGGGTATAGGGTGATCATGACTCATCTCATATAAAAAATGCTCATATCATCAAAATCTCAAGTATCATCGAATCCATGGCACAAAAGACAAGATAAGAATCAAGCCATAACTCCACCACGTCCAACATGAACTTTCAACTCATCCACACAACCATAAACATATCTCATGCCACACTACTCAAAGCTAGCAACAATATGGCAAAAATAACAAGCAAAAACAAAGCATCAATATAAGCATATGGTCTAAAAACATCATAGAAGCACTAAGAATCAACAAAAGCATAGCATTGCAATGAGATTTGCGAAACGAACACACCCCCCCAAACTTTTTTGGACCATAGGTCTCAAAAGTTTGGCAAAGAGTGAAGAAAAGATTATGCAATGCACAAATCAAAGCACAATACAACAAGAGTGAACCCTTAAGCTCAAAATCGCAATCTAAAATCAAGCAAACTAACCCTAGGAATGGAAGCACATAGGGAGAGATAAGTGTAAAGACATACCTTGAGTTGGGATTAAGAATAGGAGAGTAAATTGCCACTTACACGAAAATGTCCTTCTTGGCCGAGTAGGAAGAGAATTATCCTCAACACAGCTTTCTAGAGCTCACAAATCATCCATTATCCTTGCAAATCAACAATTTGAAGATCGAACACACCCCCCCAAACTTTTTCGGATCAAGGATCCTAAAAGTTTGGAAAAGAGTGATGAAAATAAGATTTACAATAAATCAATGACCAATAAAAGCATATACAAGCTCAACTCAACTAAGGAACACAATATATATCAAGAGGTAACACCCCCAAACTAGGATAAATCACATGCACCAACCAAGGTAAGTAAATACTACCTCATATCAATGATCAAGAAATCCAAAACACATGCCTTCCTTTATTAAAACAACTAGCAAACAAAACATCTAACTACCAAGCAAACAACAAAACAAGCAACATTTTTAAGGATGGGTTGCCTTCCATATAGCGCTTGGATTTAACGTCCCCTAGCCGGACGACATTAATGTTAGCTAAATGGCCAAGGATATTTGGCATTCTTTTTATCTAACACCAATTTCAAAGCAAAATGATCAAGGAAACAAGTAGGATTTCTACCCCATACCCCCAATTTCCTTATCATTGTGAACTTATAAGCACAAGCAAATTCTTCCTCATTTCTTCTCAAACCAATCCACCCCCATCTCTTTCTATAAAAAAAATTTCAAAAGGATTTTCAGTTCAATCTTATCATTGATCAACTCTAGAGGCAAGATAAATTCACAATGAACAACATTATCCAATATAGCACAAGTAGAAGAGTCCAAGAATTTAGAAATGCTTATTTTAAATGTAAGTTCCTCTTCCACTTTATTTGGTTGTTCTTTTTCCATAAAGCTCATGTCCATAAGTGGACATTCATCTTCCTCTTCTTGTTCTTTCTCCAATCCTCCTTTTGAATCTTCTCCTTCCTTATCCTCCACTTCTTGTTCTTGATTCCTATCAATATTTACAAATGAAGTATCATCATCATTATCATCATAAAGAGGATTAATATCATACTCAAGATAATTGTAAAAAGGATTCATAAAGCTCTTAAAATCGGAAGTATCTTGAGCATGAGCAAATTTGATCTCTTCATAATCATCTTTAGCTTCTTCATCCTTTTCACTTTCATCAATTTCTTCTTTTTCCTCCTCCTTTACACACTCTTCTCTTTCTTCTTCTTCTTTGCCATCCTTCTTTTCTTCTTCATTCCTAATCAATATGGCATGAGGAAATTTATATGCAATATCATCATCGATAATAGGAATTTCATAATCAATGTAAGCATGAGAAGGTTCAATAGACATTTGAGTTATAACACATTTTACAAGAGAAAGAGATTTAATCGTCTCATGATGATTATCATCTTCATCTTTCGCATCCCCTTCATCTTGATTACTACCCCCATCTTCTTCCTCACACATCTCATTGGCTTGAATGCTCAATTGATCCATTTGGATCTCCAAATTCGTGATTTGATGACTTTGAGACATGAAAATCTCATCAAACTTCTTGTTTGTCTCCTCAAAGTACTTTTTCCTTTCCATTTCTATTTCTTCCAATTCCTTGAGGATTTGAGCTAAAATATCTTTCACATAGCTTGAAGAAGTGTCCTCTTGATAGAAAGTCATAGGAGGGTATGGAGTGTAGGAGCATGTATACTCATGATCAGAGTAGGACTCTTAATATGACATTTTGCAAAACTCATGGGCTTGTTGGGCCAATTGTCCCACTTTGAGCACTAAGCTCTTGATTTGATCTCCTCGAGCTTGGAAAAGTCTATCAATCTTCCTATTGGTCTCCTCAAAGCACCTTGTAGCTTCAATGCTTATCTTTTCCCATTTCTTGAGAATTTGAACAAGAGCCTCATCTACATAACTAGGAGGAGTTTCTTCTTGATGGCAAGGTATAGGAGAGGGTAAAGTGTATGAATGTGGATCTTCATAAGAGTAGGAATCTTGAGATGTATATGGTTTAGAAGGATAAGAAACATCTTGTGGAGGTGGTGGAATTTGGTTTTGGTTCCATAACGTCACCATTATGTGCTTCATACACTCTTCTAACATAGTGATTTTATCGAAAGTGGTTGGGGTTTTAAATGGGTAAAGTTGATGTAGGTATGGATTAGGAGATGATATATTTTGTGGAGAATACGAGTAATGGTTGTATTCGCCCATCTTCAATTGAGTTCACTCCTACAAGAATAAGCAAGTATCAACACTCACCAAGAATAGTCAAGTAAACAAAGAAACAAAGAAAAACAAAGTAAACAACAATACAAACCTAACAAAGTGATCGTTTCCCCGGCAACAGCGCCAAAAACTTATTTACCAAAATAGTGTATGATTTCCACGCAAGTGAACATGGTCGTTGTTGTCGCGGCAAGTTAACCAAGTTAAATATCGAACACAGGGAAATGATGCGATATCAAGCTAGTATTGAATGTTCACAAAAATGGATAGCTAGGAAAGCAAGAAAACAATCTTGGATTCTATCTACTAATCAAGCAAGAATAGTAAATCCTAACTATCACCTCAAAGAAGTGAGCAAGTGTGAAGTGTACATGGAAGTAATCCTACTATGGTTCCTTTAGAATCCTATCCATCTTAGCATGCAAAAGGTCTCTTGGTGTCTTAGTTAAGCCAACTAGTGTCTAGATCTCTCTACAACACAAGGTAAGGGCTCTATTGGATGTCTAGATCTCTCTATAACTTCCAATACTCCAATTAAGAGGTCTAGGCTAATATGCAATTCTCATTGGTCATACAAGCAATATATCAAACACTTGGCATGCATAAAGTTCTTATAGCTCAATTCTCATTTCATTGCTAAAATATATAAGCCATACAATCAAATTTAACATCCCAAGCATTCATACAAGTCATTAATAATAGAACTAATCCAACAAGATCACTAATTCATGCATAGGATTAACAAGAGACTAAATTCACCATAGTATTCATACAACCATGCAACAAGGATATTAGCCCATGGCTAATTGGAAATGAAAATCAACAATGAACAATGTAAACATCATGAATATTAACAAAGAGAATTAAAGGAAGTCTTACCATAAGTGGATGAATTGAAAAAAAAATAAGCTACAAACCTCCAATTTGCTAAGTCTTGATCCAAAGCTCAAAATACAAAATTGAACCGCAGGAATAAAGATCTAATCACTACGAGTATGTAGGAACAAACGGATCTAAAATCCGACGGACGGATCAAAAGTTATGGAAGAAAGAATATTGAATCTAATTAAGAACCCACTAAGTAACAACCTAATTCTCTCTCTAAACTAATCTAAGAACTTGGAATAATGATGATCCTCCATAGAAATCTGATCCTTGAAGTATTTATAGTGCCCACAATGCTTGGTCCAAAATGTCCTTCATTAAACGCGCGAAAAGACGAAACAGCCCTTCGAAAATGTGAAGTCCGGGGCATCACACCAGTGCACCACAGTCGCCGCACGAGTCCAGCTCGTGTGACTCAACCTCGCCCGAACCAGAGGGTTGTCGCTCGAGTCCAAGGCAATGGTCGCTCGAGTCTGGCCTTGTGGTCGCTCGAGTCCAGCTTCGGCTTGTGCGATCGATCCTCTCGACTTCCTCGTTTTCTTCATATCTTGAGTTCTGAAGCTCCGATTGACTCGATTCTTTTTGCATTGCGACCCTCTCTTAAAGCTCTTGAACATGAGACATTAATTTCTCCATTTGGCTCAACTCCAGAATCTTGGACTTTTCTCGATCTTGCTCATTTCTTCCTTGTTTTGCTCGTTTTTCACTACAAAACACAATTTCCTTGTCATAAAGGGTTATATGCACAAAGTATAGCATTTAAGGGTCAAAACATAATCACATCAAAACCATATAGAAATGGATGCAAAAACATGCAATTATGACCCTAATCAACCCTAATCAATTGGTCAAATATAGGAGCAATTACGTAAAATATACACATTAAACAGTACTGGATAAGCCTAGGAATAACATGTCAAATAAACATGTAGATTGTTATGGGAATAGTTTACCCTTTTCCACCCGGGTAATTACACGAATCTAATAAAAATCCTAGCATGTTTATTCACTTGTATACTAAGGTACCCCAAATTTTGTCTCCTCAATAGTTACCTAAAGATTAATTTGAGCAATTAATGTAGATTAATGAATTTTCTAATGAAATTACTCAACTCTTGTTGCGATTGTGATAACAATTCTTGTGAAAATAAAAATATTATTAACACTTGAAATGATATACAATGATTTCTTCAATTTTGGGTTCTCTCTCTAGCTATGTTCCTCTGATTCTCCTTCAACTCTTGACTCGGCTTTGGTCTTGACTTGACTGGGTTTGACTTTTTAGTCGACTTTGACTGGCTTGACTTGAAACACTTGATCCAAGGACGTTGAAGTCTTGTTTTGGATCGAGTGTTGGTCTTTGAAAATTTTGGTGAAATACGTCTTGAATTTGATGAAGAACGATCTTCAAATCTTCAAGGTGGATTTGAGCTGGAAACGCTTGATCGGAGGGGTCTTGGACCTTGATCTCTGATCGGGATGCAATTGTGGATAAATTTGATGAAGAACAACTTGAAGGCGGCGAAGAACGCTTGAAGTCTTCGAAGTTGATCTTCAGGTAGAAACGTCTGATCAGAGGGATGGAGCTTCTTGATTCTGATCGAAGGATGTTTCTAATTTGATTTGGCGAAGAACAGTTGAAGATGGCGAAGAACGCTTGATGATCTTCAAAGTGTTCTTCAAGAAAAACGTCTGATCGGAGGGATTTGACCTCTTTTCTTGGATCAAACGATGTTTCTGGAGGGTTTCGACGAAGAATGGTTGAATATTCGAAGAACTTCTTCAGATTTGGTGAAGAACACTTGAATCTTCGAAGAGGTGGATCGATGGATCTTCTTAGCTCGTCGAGAGGATTGCTGCTATTTGTTGCTTGTTCATTTTCGATGGGTATGGACCACTTGGAATGAACATGAAGACCCCTATTTATAGGGTGGAGAGGTGAAGACTTTCCTCTTCTGCGCTGACACGTGGCGCACTCCGGTTGGCTGGTGCCAATTTGATTGGCAAGATTAAGTAATCAACCAAATTTACCTTGATTAATTTCCGCCGTCTTCATAAATAGGGCAAATCGGCCATTTGTTGACATTTACGAGTACCGGGAGACTCTTAATTTAATAACGACTTGTATTGTATACAATAAATATCATTTTACTATTTAATTAGAGAATTACTTTGATAAATCCTCAAAATTAAAATAGAAATATATGTTTGATATTTATTTAATTTATACACGTGTCATTATTTAATTGGGTGCAATTTTTACGTGCTTACAAATGCCCCCTCGTGCTTTGTTCACGGTCATCTAGACTTGGAGTGAATTAAGCACGAAATTTGAATCCTCGCTTGAACTTAAACTTTGGAGGAATATCTGTGTGGGCGGCCCAATTATTTTCCTATGGATAGATTCGGCCCAAGAATTTATTTGAAGTTCAAATTGAATTTATTTATGGACGCGGATATTTTCCCCCCAATTATTGTATAGTTCACCCCACTCTTCACTTCACCACTAAAAAATTTCAGTTCACCACCCTTAATTTTTTCTATTTAACCTCTTTCATTATTTTGTAAGTTCACCCCACATTCAAAAACAAGAAGAAAAAATATACAATACCTTCTTCCAACGATGCCCATCGCTGACCTCCGACACCACCACCACCACCACCGTAATTTTTACGGACCACCACCACCACCACCACCATCGTAGAATTTATGATGAATATATTTAAGAATTTATTAGTTTTAGGGTTTAAACTAGTTTTATATATTGAAAGGTTTTGAATGATTTTATATGTTTTGAATGAATTTTTGTTGTCACTATTACAAATATTGGCATTAGCAATCGATTAGAAATCGTTTATAAAATTTCATCGGACAAAACGGAACGAAAAACGCGAAAAAATCACTGAAGGCATTTGTTCGACACTAGTTGGTGGAACAAATGCAAAATATTAAAAAAAAAAAAATTCGAACATTTGTACTTTGTTCGGAAATTTTTTTCGAACATTTTGCATTTGTTCCATCAAAATTTTCGAACAAAAGTTTTTAAATTTTTTTCGAACAAATGCAAAATGTTTGAAAAAAATTTCCGAACAAAGTACAAATGTTCGGAATTTTTTTTCGAACAAATTACAATTGTTCGGAATTTTTTTCCGAACATTTTGCATTTGTTCCACCAACCAGTGTGAAACAAATATGTTCGAATTTTTTTTAAAAATAGATTTGAAAAATGTACGTAAAAACCATTAATGTGCATATGAAGAACTATTATGATCTTGTATTAAAATCATGTTGCGAAATAAAAAAAATTTATAACCTTTTTGTTCGATAAAATATGGTTAAAGAATTGTGGAGTGACAATCATTCAAATCTAGGTTTTGAAGGAAGGGGGTGAACTGATCGTTTTTTGTTGTGAAATATATTTAAAGGATAATTTTATCTTTTAAAACTTATTTACAAAATGGAGAACAAAAGTGGGGTGAAGTACTCAAAAAATGGGGTGGAAATATCCTGGTCCTTTATTTATTCTATTTGAGTCCAAATCAATTTATTTTCTTGAGTCCATTTATTTTGTGAAGCCCAACTTCTTTCTTTGGCCCAACTAATTCCAGCAACCCACTTCCACAAATCTTCACGACTTGAATCAATGATTTGCAAGGAAAATATGCTCAATGGAAAGAAAGACAAATTCCATTCTTATGAAATCTCCTTCTTATCTTTAATTTCAGAAATTTTTTTCAATCAATACAAAATTTAGGAAAAATGATTTTCTTTTCCTTTTCTGATTATCCTCGGTATAGAGGGTTTTTGACCTCTAAGTATCGCACAACTATTTCTGCATTTGGACAAAGAACCAAGAGCTCCTTCAAGCTAAACTCTTCTTCTTTTTACTGTCGTTTTTTTTCTTTTTTTTTCTTGCTTCTCTTTTCTTTTAATTCCCAGAAGAAAATATCAGGTGTCAATCGATTTCCGGCATAACTGAAACTTGAAGTTCAGAGGCAGAGTGCGTCCAGGTCGCGGCAGATTTAGGGCCTTTTTCCGGCGAAATCGATTTCAGCAAATGTATCAGACAGTGGTTGCGGCGACTCTACGGCTTTCACGATCTGGAGGCAAAGCGGCACCATGGCAGTTCAGATAGGTAGAACCGGCGGCAAGGAGTCAAGTGCAGATCGCGCGCTGCGATCTCTGCTTGCAGCGGATTCCCCGCGTTCTCGGCATGATCTCTGGTTGCTGATCAGCGATGATTTTCTGGAATTTCCGGCGGCGGTCGGAGTTTCTGGGCGTCTCCGGTATCGACCGTGATTTCAGTGGCATCGATCGTGATTTTAGCTGCTAGAAGGTGTGGGCCTTGGCAAAGGACGGCAGTTTTTCAGAGCGTTGCGAGCGGTACAGAGCATGGTGGTTCGCGGTAGCAGCTCAACGGTGATTTCAGGCAACTGGAGTCTTTACGACAGCACGGCTCGATTCCCAGCAGCGGCATAGCAACAAGATGCGCGATTTCCAGCTAGATTTGGACGCATGGGCAAAGCAGTGACGGCGATTTGCAGGTCTATCGAGTGCGCGATTTCTTCTGGGTATGGCGGCACTGAACAGGCGGAGCATCCGGTGGTTCCTGGTTGCGGTGAGGAGGCAGCGTGATTTGGTGGGCAAAGTGTGGCGGTTCGATAGCAGATCGCGGCTGGGCGGCGATTTTTTGAGCACAACTACCTGGCGGCGCGATTTGCGGAAGGACGACGGTTTTGCAGCAATTACCAACTCTGGATTTCGGACGAGGGGATTTGGCAACTGAGAGGCAGCAACTTTCAATCCTCAGCGACGAGATGTGCGTGAAGAACGGCGGGATTTGAGGAGCATTTTTCTGGCATCGACTTCATCAACGGCGGCATGATTTCCGGGGTAGATGAAGCAGTTTCCGGATGTGGCTGTGAAGAAGCAGAATTTGGGGCTTTTCTTGCACAATTTCTGGCAGCTGGGTCCGCAAGGAACGGTGGCAGGATGTGGATCATGTTGCAGCGATTTCCGGCGATGTTGAAGCATACTGCCGGCGGTTTTGACCGAGTATAGGGCGTGGATTTGGGCAAAATTCTTGGCCAACAGAAGGAATTATGATCGTATAATCAATTGACAGACTTGGGTCCAATTTAGACTTGGGCCTTCTTCATTAATCAAGAATTAGACTTATTTAATTAAAATAAGAAATGAACTTATTTAATTAAAATAAGATTGGACACTTTAATTAATTTATGAATTTGGGCTTGGGAAATTTCACTTGGATCATGATATAGAGTTTGAACTTTTTAAAACTTAATTTAAATTGACTCAATATATTCAAATATTCTTAGGCTTTAAACAAAATTTAATTTTCAGTCATTGAATTATTTAAATATAATTTTGCCCCCATTTTGAGTCCAGTTTCCTCTATTTTGTCTTGCAGCCTTTAGCTTCAACTCAACATGGTTATTTCAAGACTGCTAAGCTGTCATTTTGAGTTTGACACTTGAACATCCTCAGCAGTTAGTATCAATTGCCACTTGAACATCCTCAAGAGCAGCATCAATTGTCACTTGATCATCATCAACATTGAGCTCAACCGTCTATTGATCAACTTCATCATCGAGCTCAACCAGTGGGCGAGGAGACCTATCTTCGCATCGAGAAGTCGATGATTGACAAGTATGCAGACTTTGTGTCATCAACAAGTAATGAGTTCCGCATCGTAGAGTGGTCTCAAGAGATCTCATCATTCAAATCATCTAAGTGTGGTCTTGAAGGTGGCAAATCATGGAGATCTTGGTTCAAGCAACGTGGAGTCTCTGCCAACACTAGAACAATGCATCACCTTTGAGCAAGAAAGGATGAATGACCCTTTAAAGTTTGTTGGTGAGATGCAGCAAGCAGTAGCGTCAGACCTTCAATCCTGGATGTGGCCTTTGAGCAATCAAAGTACCAACACAGTAATTGACATCACAGCATCAAGCTTGGTGTGACGGCTATGAAGGGTGAATTGGAAGGCTTGTGAGCAGTGGGGAGCAACTGAACAGAGAAGTGGCTTTGAAGTTTCGAACTAGAGTACCACACTTCGACCTTCATTGCAGACGGTAGAGAAGAGAAGTATGAGGCCCAAACAGTAGCATGCAAGCAGTTTGACTATGATGTGATGGCCATTCCGTAGCTGCTTTGAGTGAAGACGAGCTTGAAGGACTTGATGCAGATCGGGTAGCTCAGGCAGAATGTCCGGCTTCTTGGAGATTCCAGACAGCAGAGTGAGATTTGACTCAGACTTTACATGATCCAACAATATGAGTAGCGAGGCATAGAGCTTGCACTTGTGGGGCTTAATCGTGAAGGCTTGAGCATACGTCAGCTTTGTAATAAAGAGGCATGACTGAGCATAAAGCAGCTTTGCAACAGAGAGAAGACGTGATGGCTTCATGCAGACATATGAACTTCTGGCTACGAGAGTAGATATTGAAGTGAACGCAAGTGATGGCGAATATGGGTGCTGCTTTAAAAGTGTATGAGGCTGGCGACTGAGCAGGCATCAGGCAGTTGGCGGCAGCAAAAGGAGCAACTCCATGAGCTAATAGGAAGAAGAAGATGTTGCCTGTGAAGCTGGAGCAGCAACAATGATCCCTTCAGAGTGTTTAAGTCAAGACTTAAGTTGCTGCAGAGAGCATCTTTGTCATTAAGAAGATCTCAGTTTGGAGTGCCATAGCAGAAAGCTTGAAGAAGTCCCAGTTGAAGCTAGAAGCTGCTTTGAAGAAGTTTGAACAACTTTGACCCCTTTGCATAGCTTGCCTAGGATTTCCTTTGTATAGCTTGACAGTCTACACTTGTACTTTGCTTTGCTCCATTGTAACAAACTTCATTTGCTTTATCAATGAAACTTCATCAACTGCTTGCATTTGAGTTTCTAAGCCGCCTTTATTGTTTTCAACATCTCATTAAGTATACAAACTTAAATAAGATAATTGAAACATGACTGGACTTAGAGACTTCTAAGTTGCCTACGTACCCCTATAAGAGGATCAAGCCATAACGTAGTTCAAAAAAAATCCCATTTGATTTGGGGTGTGCATAAACAGTTTATACTCATGTGGGCTTGGAGTGACGTACAGTTTAAACTAGTGCGTCAAGGAGTTTTGATTTGAATTTGATTGATAGTTTATACTTGTACCAGAGTGTCTTCAACTTGTAAACAGTGTAGTCTCATGTCAAGGAGATATGATTTGTAGATAGTTTATACTCGTATCAGGGAGTAGTCCAAACAGTTTAGGCTCGTGTCGAAGAGCATTGACTTGGGCATTTGATAGACAGTTTATACTCGTATCAGGGAGTCTTCCAAACAGTTTTGGCTCGTGTCGAGGAGCATTGACTTGAGTATTTGATAGACAGTTTATACTCGTATCAGGGAGTAGTCCAAATAGTTTAGGCTCGTGTCAAGGAGCATTGACTTGAGTATTTGATAGACAGTTTATACTCGTATCAGGGAGTAGTCCAAACAGTTTAAGCTCGTGTCGAGGAACATTGACTTACATTTTCAGATGGTCTCATCAAGCACTATCTTTCCTTGTTGAGCCAGCTGCATGATCTTTTCTTTGAAGATGAAGTAATCTTCAATTGGATGGCCAACCAACCGATGGTACTTGCAGTACTTTGGATCATCAGTTCGTCCAGCTTCTTCTGGTCGTTTCATCCGAGGTAACTCAATAAGCTCTACATCGATCAAGTCATCAAATATCCCGGAGACATCAGAGTCTAAGAATAGATATTCCTTCTGCCGCATCTCTTTCAGAGTCAATCCACTTTGCCCCCTGTCGCGGGGTAGATCTGTTATGTACTCCTTAGTTGAAGCTGGCTTGACAAAAAACTTATCGTGATGCTTTTGAAGTGGTGGTCTGTCGACTTCTTTTGCAACCATGCTTAGCTCTATGTCATGAGCTCTTGTAGCCAAATCTTCAAAGGTCTTCGGTTGGATTCCTTGAAGAATGTAGCGAAGGCTCCACTGCATGCCTTGGATGCACATCTCGATCGAAGAGGTTTCAGACAATTTTTCTTTGCAGTTGAGGCTAAGATTTCTCCATCGATCAATGTAGTCGATGACAGGTTCTTCCTTTAGTTGACGAGTGTTCGTCAGTTCGATCATGCTGACTGTCCTCCTTGTGCTATAGAAGCGGTTGAGGAATTCACGTTCCATCTGGTTCACACTGTCAATGGAGTTAGCCTCCAAGTCAGTGTAGCAGTCGAAGGCATTGCCCTTGAGGGAGCGGATGAACTGCTTGACCAGATGATCGCCATATGTCCCGGTATTGTTGCAGGTCTCGATGAACTACTTTGGGTTGCCTTTACCATCGAACTGCTGGAACTTTGGAGGTTGGAAGCCGACTGGCATCCTCAAGTTGTTGATCCTGTCAGTGTAAGGCTTGGAATAGCAATGGCTTGACTTAGAATCATCTTCGAACTTCCCTTTGACTGTTTCCAAGATGAGTTCTTTGAGCTGGTCGACTTGTATCCCGCCATCAGCTGATATCAGCAGCTCCTTAGCAGTTGGCTTAGTCTCAGCTACTTGGTATTTGCTTGAAGTCTCCACTTCATCATGCTCTTCAACTTTCTTTTCACGAGCGTGATTGGACTCGACATCGTCCACTTTGCTAATCAGCTTAGCAATTGTAGAGTCTCGTTCTTTGACATGGCTGGTGAGGCTTTCAACAGCTTTGAGCAGGCTTGACAGTCTCTCTTCAATGGTTGAAGTGTTTGACATCATCACTGGAGCTGATCCTGAAGTTGATGAGGAGTCTGAGTGAGAGCGGGGAGTTGAGCTTGCTGAGTCCACTTCATCATCCTTTGCAGCTCGAGGTGATCGGTGTTTGCCTATTCGGTGTCTACGTGCAAGTGTACACGATCGTTATTGTTGTGGCAAGCTTGACCAAGTTTTAATGTATATCGAACCCAAAGGAGACGGGGATTTGTAAGGGAAGATTAATGTTCTTAATTCGAAAACACAAAGCAAGTAAAGGGGATAAGGTATATGTCGTCCACAAGTGCGTCAATCTAGTAAACTACCTATCACCTTGATTCACAAAGTGAGCAAATGTGTGAGAGATGTGTTAGTGTACTATCCTATGTTTCGTGTGGTGAAGTTTCACTCACTCATGCATGAGGTATTGTACAATCAATGGACAAGCCACTCAAACATGCAAAGGGTCTCCCTAAATGCACATAAGAGTCTCTAATTGTCTTTCTAATTCACTAAGGCAATTCTCATTATCTTAGGAATTTTAACAAACACCTAACATGCAATGGCCTAATAACAAGAAGATTTAGGAAAATAGCCCAACTCTCGTATGAGACTAAATCCTAATGGCCCATATAATCAATTAAGCATATTAAGCATTCTTGCAAACCATCAAAGTAGAGAATTGATCATACAACAACTCAAAGCACTCATAAGATCAACATATACACCCCACTACTCCATAGGAATCATACACCAACACACTAAGAGATTAGCCCATGGCTAATTGTGCAAGCAAAATGGAAATTGAATTAACTACAATCATAATTGCGCAGGAATTCTAAAGAGTATACAAAAATTCACCTATTACAATTGGAATTGAAAAGAAAAGTTTACCTCTATGAGCTAGAAATTAATCCAACAATGCAAATTGAAATTCAATCGGTAGGAATGTAGCTGGAGATATACTAAGTATGTTGGAGAAGACGGATCAATGATCCATACGGTAGATCAAAAGATATAGCAGAAATCGTAAGTGGAAATCTAAGAACACCAAATTGGAAACTTCCAATAACTTCTCCTAATCTAGAGAGAGAATATGGTGATGTATGTGAATCTAAAATTCTAAGTGTCTCCTTTGGAAATCTGAGATGAAAGTATATATAGTACCCTTGGATTATTGACTAAGATGCCCTTCATTAAAACGTGCAAAAATACGAAAATAGCCCTGAAATTTTGGAATTCCAAAACTGGTGTCGGCCGTGAACTGGAAGGCAGCCGATCGTGATCGGCAGTGAGTTCGCGCGCTTTGTCCAGCTGCTGAACCACAACTGCGCTCCTGTCGATCGCGATCGTGCGCGAGGTCACGCATGCCTTCATCTGCCGATCCAGAACAAATCAGCGCGATCCGTGTGTTGACGTGCTGCCAATCCAAGACGACGTCCTGCCGATCCCACTCCTTAGCTCGGGTCATGCTCGACTTTCCTCATTTTCGTCATATCTTGAGTTCTAGGACTCCGATTGACTCGATTCTTCTTTCATTGTGACCCTCTCTTCAAGCTCTTCGACATGGAACATTAATTTCTTCACTTGGCCAAACTCCATATTTCCGGACTTTTCTCGATCTTGCTCGTTTCTACCCTATTTTGCTCGTTTCTTCCCCATTTTGCTCGTTTTTATCTAAAAACACAACTTTCTAGCCAAAAAAGGTTAATAGCACAATATATACCATATTAGGGTCAAATATGAACATAAGCACACCAAAAGCATATAGAAATGATTACAAAAACATGCAATTATGACCCTAATCAATCGGTTCCCAACTGAAGAGTTGGTTTGCGAAGAGGCTACTTCAAACTGTAACCTCTTTGATATGCTTCGCGTGACCATGTTGGCTTCAGCTGTCTTTGATGGAGCAACTCTGACAAACACCTTGCGAGATGAAGACATATTGATGATGGTTGATGAAGACTTGAAGCTTTGAAGTCTTGAAGAGGAGAGATGAGAGGTGGAGTGAGGTCCCACTGGGCGTGCCAAAGTTGTGATAACAATTCTTATGAAAATAAAAATATTATTAAGACTTTAAATGATATACAATGATTTCTTCAATTTTGGGTTCTCTCTCTAGCTATGTTCCTCTGATTCTCCTTCAACTCTTGACTCGGCTTTGGTCTTGACTTGACTGGGTTTGACTTTTGAGTCGGCTTTGACTTGCTTGACTTGAAACACTTGATCCAAGGACGTTGAAGTCTTGTTTTGGATCGAGTGTTGGTCTTTGAAAATTTTGGTGAAGAACGTCTTGAATTTGATGAAGAACGATCTTCAAATCTTCAAGGTGGATTTGAGCTAGAAACGCTTGATCGGAGGGGTCTTGGACCTTGATCTCTGATCGGGATGTGATTGTGGATGAATTTGATGAAGAACAACTTGAAGGCGGCGAAGAACGCTTGAAGTCTTCGAAGTTGATTTTCAGGTAGAAACGTCTGATCAGAGGGATGGAGCTCCTTGATTCTGATCGAAAGATGTTTCTGGTTTGATTTGGCGAAGAACAGTTGAAGATGGCGAAAAACGCTTGATGATCTTCAAAGTGTTCTTCAAGAAAAATGTCTGATCGGAGGGATTTGGCCTCTTTTCTTGGATCAAACGATGTTTCTGGTCGACGAAGACCGGTTGAATATTCGAAGACCTTCTTCAGATTTGGTGAAGAACACTTGAATATTCGAAGAGCTGGATCGATGGATCTTCTTAGCTCGTAGTTTTGCTCGTCGAGAGGATTGCTGCTATTCGTTGCTCGTTCGTTTTCGAAGGGTATGGACCACTGGGAATGAACATGAAGACCCCTATTTATAGTTTAGAGAGGTGAAGACTTTCCTCTTCTGCGCTGACACGTGGCGTACTCCGGTTGGCTGGTGCCGATTTGATTGGCAAGATTAAGTAATCAACCAAATTTAGCTTGATTGATTTTCGCTGTCTTCATGAATAGGGCAAATTAGCCATTTATTGACATTTACGAGTACTGGGAGACTCGTAATTTAATAACGACTTGTATCGTGTACAATAAATATGATTTTACTATTTAATTAGAGAATTAATTTGATAAAATCCTCAAAATTAAAATAGTAAAATATGTTTGATATTTATTTAATTTATACACGTGTCATTATTTAATTAGGTGCAAGTTTTACATGCTTACAGCGATAATTCAATATACACTCAAATCACCTAATTAAACTTACACCCAAACAAAATAAAAATGTTTTCATCTCTCGTTGCAACAAACAATTCATTCATATGAATTAAAAACAATGTTTTTATAACCGGACCGATCATCAAACCGGACAGAGCACTGATTGCTGGTTCAACCGGTCCAACCGATTGGACCAGCGGTCTAACCATTAAAATCATTTCAATTTATTTTTAATATTATATATACATTATATTAAAAAAATAAATTAAAAATTAAATATTTTCATATAAAATTTTAATAAATTATAAGTTATAATTGAAATAAATTAATAATACATAGACAATTAAAATCAAAATACTCAAAATAACTCAAATTATAATACCAAATTGTAATCCATGACATGTTTCATAACTCATACATAGTAAAATCTCAAATTAAAATATTATTATAAAAATTTAAAATATATAAATTATAGAATAAATTAATTTTGGGGTTGGCACATGTCTCACGGTTTAATTTAATAAAAAAATCAAAGAAGTCCGGTTCAACCGGTTTTCAAAATCATGCAATTGATCTAACAAACCTAATTAATGTAACCATCCAATTCATCTATATGAATTAAAAGAGCAAAATCATTGTTTGCCTATTTCGTGTATGCTTCACGCAAGTGTACGTGGACGTTGTGGCTTAGGCAAGTTGACCAAGTAATAAAATGTCGAACACAGGGAAACGATGTGATATTAAGCAAGTATTGGTTGTTTACTAAGGTAATAGCTAAGGAAAACAAGAAAAGGTTCTTGGAGTCTATCTACTTTTCAACAAGAAAGAGTAAATTCTAACTATCACCTTTTTTCAAAGTGAGCAAGTGTGTGAGTGATGTGCATTAGAGTACTTCAAGTATGGTTCATCTAGCATCCTATCCTTCCTAGCATGCATAAGGTCCCTTGATGTCTTAATCAAGCTAAAGGGCTCTATCAAGTGCCTAGATCTCTCTACAACACCTAATACTCCATTTGAGACGTTCTTAGCTTCTAAGCAATTCTCATTGACATAAAAGCATTAATATAAACACTTGGTGTGCACAAAATTCAATTAAGAACATCCATGAATTAACTCAATTCTCATGTGTTGCTAACTTATATAGGCTCAAAATATCCAAGTGATTACACCAAGCTTTCAATTAAATCATCAAATTACAGAATTAATCCATCAAGATCACTTATTCATGCCTAGGATTAACAAGACACTAAATTACACCAATGCAACAAGAGATTAGCCCATGGATAATTGGCAAGATAAATCAACAATTAAGCAACTAACTGTAATCATTAACACTAATATGGTAGAAAATTACAACAATCTTACCAAATATGAAGTAATTGAATAACTCTCCTACTACCTTCAAATGCTAATTGTTGATCCGGAACTCCAATTGATAAAACGAACCGTTGAAATGTAGCTAAGAACGAGACTAATCTAATGCAACAAACTGATCGAAAATTTAATCGTTGGATTACAAGAAATCAAAGAGAGAAGTATGAAGATTAACTACAAACCCACTTAGTAACTTCCTAATCTCTCTCTAAAACTATCTAATGAATTGGAATGATCAAAAATCACTCCAAAATCTGATCCTTGGAGTATTTATAGTTCCCACAATGCTTAGACCAATCTGCCTCTCATTAAACGCGCGGAAAGATGAAGTTGCCCTTAATTTGGCCTCTTCAAATCATTCAGAGATTATAGCTCTGTATGAGACTGTACGAGAATGTATTTGGTTAAAATTGTTAGTAAAACACATTTACGATTCATGCAGTATCCCTTTTAAATGACATAACTCCTACTGTAATCCATGATGATAATGCTGCATGTATTGCTCAAATGAGTAATGACAATGTCAAAGGGAACTTGACGAAACACATTTTCCCTAAATTATTTTATTCTTACGAACTCCAGAAGAGTGGTGAAATTACGATACAATAAATACGCTCAAGTGATAATTTTGCATATTTGTTCACTAAATCCCTTCATACATCTACTTTTGAAAAGTATGTTCATGGGATTGAGATGCGTCGACTTGGAAGATTGTTATCTTCAAGGGGAGTATAAACTTCAATACAATCCTTAGATTGGATCTCGAAAATCAACAGTTATACTCTTCCTTATTAACTAAAGTATTCTTCCAAAATTATAATTATAATGTCCAAAGGGGAGTGTTGTAAAATATTATTGTGGGCAATAGTAATGAGCTAAGTCCATTAGACCTTTGGCCTAATGGACTTTAGAGTTAGTTAGGGTTACTACTTTATATACATGTATTGCTGATGTAATTACACATATTCATTATACGCAATATTATCAGTGATACCTCCTTACTTGGTCGCCCCTAGACGTAGTCCTTGTGACGATCTGGGTTACCAAATCTCTTGTTTATTGCTTTCATTTATCGTTTTAATTACAACAATATATTCTGGGAGGAGATATTTTAAAGAGAAGGAGGTATTAGATTAGAACAGTAGAATTAGGGACTGAGAATAAAAATATTTTTTTTATTTATATTCATTAGGAGTAGGAGTCATTTTTATATTTGATTGCATTTATTTTGAGAACAGTTGATATTTGAATTCCTATTTTCAGTTTATGCAGTTTCTTGGTAATATTTTTCTAAATTTTTTATTTTTTATGTTATTATTAATAGTGTCTATTGTCTCAGTTATTCATATTCACCCATTAGCCATGAGTTAAGCACTTTTACTTTGGGTGAAGGAAGATTATGAACCATTATCGCCATTGTCTTTTAATTTCTCTTGTTAAGACATTCTGATGAGGTGAGTCCTCCTAGTAGGTGAACACTAGTACATAAGTGGGTTTGGAGACCCCTTATTTTCGCTCTTAGAGAGCAGTTTTAAGGGCTCTCCAAGTTGGGAGAGCGGTTATAAAACCGCTGTGCAAGATCGAGCCTTATAGAAGGGTTAGTGGCCGCTCTCTCTTAGAGAGCGGTTTTAACTTCTGTACAAGGCATTCCGTATTTTTTTTAAAAATTATTCTTACTTGTAGAGCGGCTTTTAACCGCTCTACAAGGCCTTACGTATTTTTTTAAATTATTCTTACTTGTAGAGCGGTTTTTGAATGCTCTTTTTTTTTCGTATTATATTTATATAATTATAAAAATACAAAATTTGGGCCGCCTAGAATTGCCTAGAACCGAAAACACCTTGAATTACCAATTTTGCAAAAATTGGGTCGGCAAGGGACCGCCTAGAGCCTACGCGGCCGCCTAGGCCGATTTCTGCATTACTGATAAACATACGGCAGATGCACTCAACTCCCCATCCTCTAATACTTTTAGAATATTTTCCAGTTTTATCCAGTCATTCCAACCAGTTTGATGAAAAAAAGCAGAAATAGGAACTTTTATTTGTTTGAACGTAGATATCGATACCTGCATCTACAGTGTAGTTTGTAGAGTGAAGTCGTGAGGTACATCATCTGGCATGGGATAATTTACTAGATGTCTACGCACTCTACAAATTGAGACCCTCAGGCTCAGTCTCTCTCTCACTGTCCGCGACATCCAGTTTTTTTTTTTTTTTTTTAACTATTGCGGAGTCGGTAATATCTACATTCAATATGCAATATTGTTTAGAACAAATGAAAATTAATAACATTAGAAAAAGGCTGAATTCACATCTCTTAGGATCTTCCGTGACACCATAATGTAACATCAAATCTTACACCCTTTAAGTAGAGCTGTCAAATGGGCCGGGCCGGCCCAGTACCGACCCATAGGGCCGTTGTGTTTTTTCGGGCTGGGCCGGGCCCGATTCTCTTCGGGCCACATATTTTCAAGCCCGTCCTGGCCCAAGACGGGCCACTGGGCTACCGGGTCAAACCGGCCCGACTTTTTTATTTTTTATTTTTTTATAAATTTTAATATATCAACATTACATTTGAAATCTATATTTATCTTATTAATTGGTAACTTTGTATACAAATACTACTCAAATAGTAATAAATTTTTATTTAATTTGTCAAAAATAATTAAATAATTAAAACAAAACTCAAATTTCTATATAAAATTTAAAAAACTATAATTCAACAAACCTTAATAAATTTACACAAAAATAATATCAAACAACAATTTTCTAACCATCCTTTATAAGCACACATTCATAAAAATAAAAATAAAAATTAAACAACTAACTCAACACCCTTCTAATAAATTTGAATTATAATTCATACCAACAAATATATGAACTTCTAATTAAATAAAGTTATATTATCAAGATTCTGAATAAAATATTATCAATATTATCTAATTAACATTTTTAATAATACATATTAATTAATTGAGATAATATTTTTTGATTTAAAATATCTTTTGAGAAAGTTTCAATGAAAATGCACATACAAAATATTTAAAAGAATATAAAATAGAAAAAAATTCAAAATAAAAATAGTATAACTCATAAGAATATAGTAAAATTTATGAGAGAAGTATTATATAAAAGATAAATTTAAAAAAATCTACAGGGGCGGGCCCAAGTAGCCTTCGGGTCAACCGGGCCGGGCCAAATAGGCCTGGTTCTTTTCGGGCCTATAATTTTTAGGCCCGACCTGCCCTTAAAACTGGGCTTTTCGGGTCGGGTCCATTTTGACAGCTCTACCTTTAAACATCTGACAATTGTGTGCTAGTAACCAATATGATACATGACCTATTTAATATAAAATATGAAATAATTCCGTATATTATACACTAGCAAGTGTGATTATTGCATTAATTAATTAACGGGATTTCTCAACTTCCAAATTGTCTTTTATCTGTAACTTTAATATTGTTTGAATTAATTGTTCAAAAAAATATATTGTTTGAATTAATAAATGACACCCTACGATGTCGCTGCTCGATGAGATCACGTGTTAGTTAGCACACCCAAAAAGACGCGGATTCCCCACGACAAATACAATACAATTAATGTGGGCATTAAATTAACAATCAGTTTTTGTATGTTACGTTCATTAGTCAAAACAAATACTTTATTTTATGCTGTCGGAAGCAAAATTAGTCTTCTCCAGCTCAGCTAACCCCATTGGGCATATATATATTTAAAATAAATTTGCATGCCACCTACTGCCCTTCGTTTCTTCCTTTTCTTCTCTTCATTTTTTATGAGTGACACAGTGTAACTGATGCATGGAAGACGAACTTACGTTTATATCAATTGCGGTTTCTGAAAATGGTAAAGGCTCCTTATGTTGATAAAGATGGATTGAGGAAAGGTGCGTGGAGTGAAGAAGAGGACAATAAATTGAGAGCTTATATTGTTAAATACGGTCACTGGAACTGGAGACTGCTTCCCAAATTTGCAGGTAATTAATAAATATATGGGTATATATTTAAGTAGTTATTAAATTTGGAAGAAATAATAATTTCTTATGATTAATTATATACAAATTAATTAATTTTGTCAGGGCTTGATAGATGTGGAAAAAGCTGTAGATTGAGATGGATGAATTACCTAAAACCTGGTATGAAAAGAGGGGTTTTCAGCCAAGAGGAAAGAGACGTTGTAGCAAAACTTCATCAACAACTCGGCAACAAGTATGATTTTCCAATCCACCCATATCCTACTCCCTTTTACCAAGTATATATATATATATACTATATGAATGAAGTTATGTTATATATGCAATACCATGCTAGGCTCTCTGGAATATTATAAATTCATGTGTGGTTAGCGTTTTAACTCTTCTTTTTTACTCCCTCCGTCTCAAAGCAATTTGCAAGGGCGGAGGGACACAAAAATTAAGAAGAAAATAGAATAAAGTAAAAAAAGTAATGTTTTGAGGGTTAATTTGATAAAATTTTATGTAAAAAGTGAAAAAGTTAGTAGGATTAAGTGTAATGTGTGCCCAAAAAGTAAAAAGTAATGACATTTTGAGTAAAAATATGTAGATATTGTGAGGGTGAAGTTTATAAAAGAGTTTCTTTTTTTGGGTCTGCAAGTTCTTATGAGACGTTCCAAAAAAGAAAGTCTGCAAGTTTCTACGGGACAGAGGGAGTATTAATTATCCCAATAAAAATAAAAAATACAAAGAGGTGATTTTTATATAGATCAAGTGTGGAACATTCTTCCCGTGTGAACTACTCCATATCCGTCCGTTACTAATTTCCTATATATATATATATATATATATATATATAGATAGATTTTACGGTTAGATCATTTGTTAATTTTTTTAGTAACACGAAAGTCTTTTCTAGTTAATGTAATAGAGTAATAAATTAATGGTAATGTAATGTAATTTTTACTTTTTTTTATAGGAAAAAAGAAATTCTATTAAAAATGAGAAAGAAAGGCATAAGAAATATCCTATATTACTAGCTCTCAAGAAGCACAATTAATAATCTCAAATTTAAAATACTACTTCCCAACAAATACACTTACTTGTTTTGAGTTAATATTTTATAAATTAGTTGTTTTCTTTACTATTTTAAGTATGAAAAAATAATTTTAAGTGACGAATTGAAGTGAAATGACAAATAAGAAATTGAGTGGAGTGCGTGTACGTAACTTTTATATATGCTTGCTATTTATTTGATCACAAGAAGAAAATATAGATTACTTGGACTTAAAAAAAATTTCAATATACGACTACCATCTGGTCGAACCTGCACAAAAAGTCACATTAATCTTTTAGAAAACCTATTACAAAATAGTGAAATGCTATAAGTTTTCTTTTTTTTTTCCTAAGTCAATTTAAGATTCCCTTAGTTGGGTGTAATGAGGATGCGGAACACGAATAAATGAGAATTGATGAAAATTTATTTCAATTAATAGTGCTTGATATTATAATTTGTTATAAAATGAACGAGATCACAATATCACATTAGTATTTGACCATCATAATTCATACCAAACGTTAGTAAATTTTGTTTCAGCCCAATTTAAAACTGAAAATTGAAATAAAAATGAAATTAAATGGCACATGAACATTTTGAGATAAATGAAATTAAATGGCACATGAAC
>JAPKLY010001646.1:27239-38675 GCA_026898435.1 Prunella vulgaris
TGGCACATGAACATTTTGAGATAAATGAAATTAAATGGCACATGAACCTTTTGGGAGACTGAAAATAACTTGAGAAACTAAATTTGACCAAGTTGAATATAGTACAGATTGATTTTAATCATTGAAAAGTACAGATAATTCATTTAAAACACAATTGCCTACAAAATTAAATTTATCTACCAATTATAAAAAAAAAAATCATAGTAAACTTGTCCACGACTTTGCTTATAAAATCTTTTACTCATATAGACATGTCTTTATTTTTTAATCTAAAAATAATTTGTTTGCTATATTTTTAGGTAATTAATTATCTAACAAATAATTTACACTACAAAAAATTTGCGATTTACCGATCGATTTACCGACCGAAAAACGGTCGCTAAATAGATATACCAACCGATTTACCGACCAAAAGCGTTGGTCGGTAAAATAGTGGTCGCTAATATTTAGCGACCGAATTCCAAATCGGTCCCTAAATTAGCGACCGTCTATACGGTCAGTATTTAGTCACTAAAAGAATCGGGTGTTGACCCTTTTTGGGATATTACCGACCGAATAGATGATCGCAAAATATTTTTTTTTCTATTTTTGCGACCGATGTTCCAGTCGCTAATTATTATTTATATTTTATTATTTTTTTTATTTTTTAATTAGAGACCATTTTATCGGTCGGTAATTATATAAATTACCGACCGATGTGATGGTCGCAAATAATAATTTTTATTTTATGTTTATATTTTAATTTATATTTTAGCGACCGCCTCGGCGGTCGCTAAATAATGTCGTGAAACAAAAAATTTGGGGCCAAGGTGGTTCGAACCCAGGCCTCCAGTATGGCTCAGCAGGGCTCGAACCACTTGGCCAAGCCCCCAGCATCTTAACACAACACGTTGAAACAATATTTTTTCACATTTGAGAGATTTTTTGAAGGTTGGGGGGGTAAATTTTCGCGAATGAAAAGGAAAGAAAGGGCAGAGGCTGTTCTATATTCGAAATTTAGCGACCACATTTTTATTGTACCTACCGCTTATTCGGTCGCTAATTATGAACATCGAATCGAGTAATAATTGCCCACCTACCCGCTTTCGGATTTCAAAATTAGCGACCGAAAAAATGGTCGCTATATTATTTTAAAATTACCGACCGCCTCGTCGGTCGCTAATTTTGTCAGTCCGCAAATTAGCGACCGATCTGGCAGTCGCTAATTTATTTTAAAATTTGCGACCACTTTTTCGGTCGGTAATCGATCGGCAAATTATCCTTTTGATCATTAGTCAACATCGGTCGCTAATTACATAATTAGCGACCGACGCCGAGCGGTCGCTAATTTTCGGTCGATAAAATCCGCTTTTTTTTGTAGTGTTACTTACAAATAATTTGCCTATGAAAATTCTATTGAACAAGTTATTTGCAAGTAAGAAATCAAGATGCATATAATTAGAAAACTTTGTAAATAAATTTTGTAAGCAATTTACGTAGTGTTTTTTTTTTTTTTTGGAAAATTCTGCAGTCATATATTGATAATTTCATAGAGTACATTATTTTTTTGTAAATTCATCACAAATGCTTGTATTAGACGGTCCAATTAATTTAATTGATGACTTGATTCCTCGCAAGAAATAGTTAGTTAATACAAAATCAACATTTCCTTACACATATTCCTATTTTACGATTAGAGTAAGTCACTTGTGCACCAATTGCATCGTGCATCTTAAGTGCATTTTAAAAAAGTTATATCATTTATTACTGAAAAGTTACACAAATTATTACTGAAATGTTACACCATTAAAGATACAATTTTCAGTAATAACATGTACTGTAACTTTTTAATAATATTTTGTGTAACTTTTTAAAAATGAACTTGAGTTGCACGGTCCAATTAGTGCATACAAGATCAAGGCCGGTTTACAATTATTTGAACACTTATCTTATTCGTTTGTTTCACAAGTGTTAGCACACTCTACTAAAAGAAACTACACTCTATATATGAAAAGAGACTACACTCACAAAAATACACACACTACCCTATTTTTTCCGAGAGTTTAATTTTCTTAAAAAATGTGCTACTTAGTTTTAATGGATAGAGATCAAATGCATTAATCATTGATGTTTGTATTCAGATGGTCTGCAATCGCAGCGGAATTGCCAGGAAGAAGTGATAATGATGTAAAAAATTATTGGCAAACTCATTTTCATAAAGATGAAAGAAGTAGTAAATCCAGGCAAGATGCTCATAAAGCTCCTAAGGGGAAAAAACCTTCAAAAGTACGACGTCGCAACAATATTGATGAATATTATTCATGTACTGGAAGTGATATTACTTGTGTAGATCCAAATATGAGTAGTCTAAAACGCCAGAAATCTTGTGAATTATTTATTTTGGAATCATCAAGCTCCACTTCACTGGTTTCTAGTAATGCTTTTGAATGGGACTTGAATTTGTAAATATAAATGGCCGATTACTAAAGTGATCATTTACAAAGTTCTTTTTATTATTCATTTTTTAGTAGGAGAAGTTGATTCATCTTTACTAAATGTTTGTTACACTAGCAATACTTGTGTAAATGCAAATTTTCAGCCTGCTAGAGTAAGCGAGATCTGATGAACTGACTTGTGATAGAAAGGACTTTAATATTCATCTTTAAAAGTCATGTTATCTCATAAATGACTGGATAACCATGGTAAAATAGTTATTATTGATTCTACATAGTAATTATTTCATTTTGATATATGTAATTTTATGTGTGTCAATGACTAAATATAGTGCTTATTGTTTCTTCATTACTTTTAATTTGTTGGTAACTTTTACGATTTGGACATATCTGTCTTTAAATTCACATAAGTCCAAAACATTTGATTATTTTGGACATTACGTAAATGGATGTGAATAATAACTTTAAAGATTTTAAGAATCTATAAAAGTTTATCTAAATTGGTTTAAAAAACTATGTCGTAAAAGAGATATAGTCTGACAATTATCTATATTCATACTCTTTTATACAATGGTGTATTGAAAGAAGATCTGAATATTATCGAATGTGAAGAGATCTATTTGAACTCCGACATGTGAAGACTTGATATTAGAAACCTTAGATCTTGGGACCAGGAGCTACATACGACTATGCGAGTCAGTACTGAAAGTTAGGTCTAATATTAAATTATATAAATTAGACTTCTCCTTGAACCGTGAACTTGAATTTTAAATCAAATTATATTGGACTTTTAATTAATTCAAGAAGGAATTTGGACTTCACGAATTAAAATCAAATTGACCCATTTATTCACTATGATTTATTTCGCCCAATAAATTAAATAAATTTAGGCTTTAAAAGACTACTCATACTTCTAGCCCATTAATTATTCAAATATAATTTTGCTCCTATAATTTTTTCTGTCAATTTTAACCCTCTATTTTTGTCTTTCAGCTTTTTCTTTTCAACTCTCAATATGGTCCACTTCAAGATTCCCAAATTATCATCCAAAGTTTGTCATTTGTTCATCCTTAAAAACGACAATTAGCCAGTGGATGAGGGGACTTATTTTCGCATTGAAGAGTTGTCTCATGAGGTCTCAACATCCAAAGCATCTAAAGTGTTTGTCATGAAGGCGACCAACCATGAAGATCCCGATCCAAACAATGTGAAGCCTCTACCGATATTGGGACGATGCATTGTCATGGGCTACAGTGAACGGGGTGGCCCTCTTACATTTTCTTGCTGATTCACTACTTCAAAGGCTACTGGAAATGAACTGATGACGTTCCATGCTATTTGATTAAGATCGTATTTGCATCAATTTGTGCTCATCTAGAGATAAATTTGTAGAGTTTTGCATGCATTTAGAGCCTTAATTGTTATCTATTTTGTTATTTATCCACCGCTTTTGATTTTATGAATTAAATTGTAAAATTAGTATTTAAGTCCAATTAAAAGAATTGTTTGTTATAATATATTTGTATATATATTATATTATATGTGGACATAATATTAGATATGGTCCAATGGGCTTTAGGCCCATGGACTTAGAGTTAGGGTTAGAATACTTCTATTTAATTTATTCTATACCCTTGTACTTTATACGTTTTTCATACTCTGTAAACACTTTACGGCAGTTCATATTTTACTATCTCCTGACTTGGTCGCCCCCAGACGTAGTCACGTTGTGACGAACTGGATAATCAAATCATGTGTTCTCTATTTACTCTTATCGCTTTATAACGATTACAACACGTTATCAGCACGAGTCTCTACGAGGAATAAGATTCACGAGAGGATTGCTCAAGCAGTTTTCGAAACGGATTCAAAACTCACCCAACAGATTTTTTTGGAATTAAGCGATAAATTGTGAGTTTTTATTTTTGTTATGTTTTTCTGAAACTATATATGTTCATATGTTTATCCTGTTCACATGTTTAGGATTAATTTCGTATGATTTGTATGCCTTATTCACAGATTCTGTCTTTTACATATATGTGAATTACATGTTAATCCATGATATTTGATTCCTTTACAAATTGTATGAATCCATCGGCTTTTATACCCAATATGTTTGTTCACTGAATCTGCCTGTTTGCATATATGTATATATTTATGATTCCATCATGCTCTCTGAATATTTCATCATGCTTGGCTATCAAATCTGCATAACAAAACCCAGTTTCTAAAAGCGATCGCCTTCGATCGAGCACCTTTAGCCAAAACCCCTGTTTGTTCCAGATGGAATTCAATCAGCAACAAAACCCTTTGTTTTTGAAAAATTTTCGAAATCGGTTTTCCTGAAAATCCTTTTTTTTAGAACCTGTTCCCATGTTTAATCAAAACAAATTCTTTTTTGAAAAGATTTTTTTTATAAAACTGTTCGATTTTTTACACAAATCGAAATCGAAACATTTTTTATGCGATTTCCCCAAATCGAACTGAATTTTTCAAAAACCTGTTTTGCAAAAATCGATTTCTCAAAAAATCGAAAACCTATTTTTTTGAAAAATCCCAAAAAACATTTTCAATCGATATCAGAAACTCTGTTATCTTCATCTATCAGAAACTCTGAAGTGGCTCGACGGTTGGCCGACGTTTGCGGCAGCGATGACGCTCCTGCAACGATGCCGGCGATGCCCTCGATGACGCTCCCCAAATACGTGCCGCGACGCCGAACGGCGAACGGTGGCCACTGGTCTCGCGACGGCGGCGTGCCTCTGGTGCTTGACGGCCAAGCGCGACGGCCCTGCGCACCACGCGACTGCCCGCGAACGGCCGCACAACGAACGCTGGCGACGGCGTCGTTCCCTAGCCGTACAGCGACGACAAGCCTCGCAGAGTGCGAACGGTCATTAACGGCCCCGATTTTTTCGCCCTGTTGACCGACTTATTCGGAACTAAAAGCTGAACATCATACTAAAACCCTAATAACTATGGGCTCCGTCTGTATCTGGGCCACTTTGTTTAAAATGGGCCTGCTTTATTAATTTGGCATGTAATAAATCCTAATCTGGGCCAATCTTGTTGGGCCCTGAAAACAAAAATTGGGTCCTCCTTCTTATTAATAAAAAAAAACTATTTACTTGGGCCATTTTTTTTTAATTGATTTGGTATTTTTTTTTATGTTGGTCCTAATTAATTTGGACCTCAATAATTATTTTTGGGCCCGAAGTCCCATTAATAAAATTATAATGATATTATGAAGTCCAAATCATTAAATTTTTTTAGGCCTTATCAAATAATTATTTTTGGGCCCGAAGTCCCATTAATAAATGTCTCATACATGTCATACACCCAATTTTTTTAAAATACCCCCTATTATTAATTTTGTCTTAGCATTTTATCTTGAGCCCTAATTATTTAATTACTACAAATCAATAATAAATCTAAATTTATTAATTCTTTTTCTTTGTAGCAATAACATGTCAAACATCACCAAACGTGAATTAGATGAACTGGCACTAGATGGCTACAATTATTTGACATGGGCTCTAGACGTTGAAATTCACTTAGCTTCAAAAGACTTATCTGACACCACCACACAAAGGTGGAAATCCACTCCTGCCCTGAAGGCACAAGCTCTAATCTTCTTAAGACACTATCTTCACAAAGATCTTAAGAATGAATACCTCACTGAAAAAGATCCATCGATATTGTGGAAATCCCTCCAAGATCGATTCCAACAACAACACGATGTGATCCTCCCCGAAGCCAGATATGAATAGATAACACTTCGTTTTCAAGATTATAAATCTTTAACGGAGTTCAAATCTGCCCTACATCGCATTGTTTCTCAGCTTAAGTTGTGCAAAGAAACAATAACTGATGAACAGTTAATTGAAAAAACTCTTTTACTTTCCACTCAGGTAATCTTGTACTCCAGCAGCAGCACAGGGCCAAAGAGTATCAATCACACTCCGAGCTCATTTCTGCACTTCTAGTCGCAGAAAAGCACAACCAATTGTTGAAAAAAAATCAAAATACTAGATCGGTTGGCTCACAAGTTGTGCCTGAAGCACATGCTACTCGGAGGAACTCTAAAGGCCGCAAACGTAGAAAAAGAAATAAGGCAAGTGGGGGCCACTGATCGACCCGAAGTCGAGGCTGTGGTAGGGAACGAGGTCGAGGTTGCAACAATGCACAACATAGTGCAACTGAAAAGAATGCACCTCAAGATCAACCATCAAGCTCACGTGCACAGAACAAGCAACTCTGTCACATGTGTGGATGCGACGACCATTGGTCTCGCGCGTGTCGTACTCCAAAATATCTAGTGGAGCTATATCAACGTATGCTAAAAGACAAAAAGGGGAAGGCTCCTCAAGGTGAATCACACCACACCGACCTGCCCGGAACGGGCTTTGACATGGAGAAGGATGACCTCTTAGGTGATACAATGACTGTAGACGCCTTTGGAGACAATGAGTGATCGACACCAACTTGTTGTTTACTTGCTTTATTTATTAGACTTTTTGCTACTATTTATTTTTGGGTTGACGAGCATGTTTGACTGGCTTTTATTTGACTGTGTTGCATGATACATTTTTTTTTGGATTATATGAATACTTATCGATGCTTTATTTTTACAGTCAAATCCCAATTGTCGATCTCTATTGTCTACAAAATTTAATACGTTTTTGATAAAGTAGGACCTAAGTGACCCCTTGTGCGGATGATCAATCAGCGTCTGTAATCTTGGCTCTCCTTAGCATTCCTCATATCGAAATGTACAACTGTGTGCTTATGGAGATTAATGTTTTGTGTTTAGTAGATAGTGGTACTACACATACTATCTTGAAAGATAGACAATTTTTCCAAACATTAACTGAAAAGAAAGGAAGTGTCGCTACAATTTCCGATGACGATATACAAATTATTGGCTCCGGAAGAGCCTCGATAATCCTCCCTATGTGTACCGAATTAATAATCGAAAATACTTTATTGTTTCCACAATCAAGGCGTACCCTCCTCTGCCTTAAAGACATTCGAGAGAATGGCTATTATATTGAGACGAATACTGAGGATAATAGTGAATATCTGTTAATGACTCACTATTTAGATTGTCGAAAACATATTGTCGAAAAACTTCCGTCTTTCTCGTCTGGCTTGTATTACACATACATCAGACCCTCAAATCTCCATATAGCCATTAATCTAAAATTTAATGATTCAAATTGTTTCAAAATATGGCATGAGCGGTTAGGACATCCCGGACAAACCATGATACGTCGATATCTATGTAATTCATCTGGTCATAACATAACACACAACAGAATCCATTATGTTAATGAATACATATGTGATGCTTGCACAATGGGTAAACTAATAATTCTTCCTTCTAGTAGTAAAGTAAGAACTGAATCTCCTAAATTCCTTGAGCGAATTCAAAAAGATATTTGTGGACCGATACACCCAGCATCTGGATCATTCCAGTATTTTATGGTCCTAATAGATGCCTCCACTCGGTGGACTTATGTCACTATGCTATCCACCCGCAATACTGCTTTTGCAAAGCTTATTGCACATATTATTCTGTTGAGATCTCAATTCCCAGATCATCCTATTAAATCCATTCGTATGCATAATGCCGGTGCCTCTAAGGTATTCGATGATTATTGGATGGCACTGGGAATCAAAGTGGAGCATTCAGTCCCTCATGTTCATACTCAAAATGGTCTAGCCGAATCATTAATTAAACGTCTCAAATTAATCGCTAGACCGCTACTACAAAAATTGAATTTACCTGTTTCATGTTGGGGGCATGCTATTCTACATGCATCATCACTAATCCAAATCCAACCAACTGCATATCATGAATATTCCCCTATTCAACTCGTGCGTGGAAATGAACCTAACATTTCCCATCTGCGTACACTCGGTTGTGTAGTGTATGTTCCAATACCACCACCTAAGCAAACCTCTATGGGCCCACAAAGGAAACTCGATATTTACATTGGTTTTGTATCTCCCACTATACTTAGTACCCTCCCTTTGAAGACAAATGTTAATCCCCCCATGCGCCAGAAGCGTAAAGGAAACAGTAACATAAGCGAACCAAGTTCGCGTAAGTGTAAAGCTAGCAAACACACTATGTCACCCCTAAAATCTCCTGAAGAGATTCGTCCTGAAGACGAGAATCCGAGTCAAAATGCATGTGCACAAGTAAACAATGACTCTAGGATTGTGAAATCATCAGACCGATACTCTTGGGGAAATGAAGAGGATCTGGTCGATGTAAACATCAAAGTTTCAACAAACTTCATAAATATGGGCGAAACTTATAATAGAAACAAAACTGTTGTCGACAACTCATTTGCAACCTCAATTTCCTTAACCATCCTCGAATAATGATCATGATCCTGAACCCAAAACTATATCCGAGTGGTGCCGAAAGCGCTCCGATTGGGTGAAATGGGAAGCTGCAATAAAGGCAGAGCTAGACTCGCTGAACAAACGAAAAGTTTTTGGTTCCATCGTTCGTACCCCAAAAAATGTTGTCCCTGTTGGATAGAAGTGGGTATTTGTACGAAAACGAAATGAAAACAATGAAATTGTGAGATACAAAGCGAGGTTAGTGGCTCAAGAGTTTTCGCAGAGACCCAATATTGATTTCGATCAAACCTATTCTCATGTTATGGATGCAATAACATTCCGCTTTTTAATATCACTGGCAGTTAAACTAAACTTAGAAATGCATTTAATGGACGTAGTCACCACATACTTATACGGATCATTAGATTCTGATATCTATATGAAAATCCCTAATGGATTAAATATTCACCAGAAGAGGAATAACGAACATCGTAGTATGTTCAGCATTAAATTGCAACGCTTGTTATATGGTTTAAAACAATCAGGTCGTATGTGGTATAATCGATTAAGCAAATTCCTCCTGAAGAAGGAATACGTAAATAACGAGGCTTTTCCTTGTGTATTCATTAAGAAATCCCTTAATGGTTTTTGTATCATCTCGGTGTACGTTGATGATCTAAACATTATCGGAACAAGGAAAGAGATTGAAGAAGCAAGTTCAATCTTAAAAACTGAATTTGAAATGAAAACTTTGGGTAAAACCAAGTTCTGTCTCGGTCTGCAGATCGAGCATTTCCCTGAAGGAATACTGATACACCAATCAACCTACCTAAAGAAAGTGTTGCAGAGATTCCACATGGATAAATCTCATCCACTAAGCACTCCAATGGCTGTCAGTTCCCTTGATATGGAGTAGGACTCATTTAGACCTAAAGAAGATACCGAAGAGTTATTGGGACCTGAAGTTCCCTATCTAAGTGCGATTGGCGCACTGCTCTATCTTGCAAAATGCACTAGGCCTGATATTGCCTTTGCAGTGAATCTACTTGCAAGATTCAGTGCCTCCCCTACGAGGAGACATTGGAATGGTGTGAAACATATATTACGATATCATCAAGGTTCACAAGATCTTGGTCTTTTCTATCAAAGAAACCAAGACACAACACTTACAGGTTATGCTGATGCTGGTTATCTATCTGATCCCCACAATGCGAAATCGCAAATGGGTTATGTTTTCCTCTGTGGTGGTACAGCCATTTAATGGAGATCTGTCAAACATACTATTGTGACCACATCGTCAAACCACTCAGAGATCATAGTTCTGTATGAAACTGCACGAGAATGTGTTTGGTTGAAATCCCTGATAAAACACATTCACGATTCGTGTGGTATCCATTCTGTTGACTTAAGCCCCTCAATTATCTATGAAGATAATGTTGCATGTATTGCACAAATGAGCAATGACTACGTCAAAGGGAACTTGACGAAATATATTTTCCCAAAATTCTTTTATCCTCACGAACTCCAGAAGAGTGGTGAGATCATAATAAAACAAGTACGCTCAAGTGACAATCTCGCTAATTTGTTCACTAAATCACTTCCCACTTCGACTTTTGAAAAGTACGTACATGGAATCGGGATGCGTCGACTTGGAAGATTGTTATCTTCAGGGTGCGTACAGATCTACGAAAGAGGCGTCACTGGAGAAGACGAAAGAGGTATCGCGGGCACGTCGCTGGAGAAGATGACTGACACATCGCGGGCGCGTTGCCGACACCGATCTGGATGACTGAAGCCACCTTTCTTCTCTCTCCCGGTTGCGGCATAGAGGCCGCCGTGCTTTTGCCGTTTTAGAGGGCTGTCGTGCTTAGGCCAAAGAAATCATGGTGTGTATAAATTTATTTTCTTTTCTACATCTTAAATCTCTTTAATTTAATTTTTACATCTTCGATCTCTTTTTTTCTCTATCTTTTGAGACCGGCGAAAAATATCGAAGTTTCCGGCGGAGAAAGCTGTTACGAGAAAGGGATTAGTTTGGAAAATAATGCTTGTTGTAGGAGACTGTAAATGTATGGAAATGTCTTGAATTGGGTATGATAAAATCAGGTGCTTTTTCCTTTGTCTTCAGTTTTTCCTACATTTTTTTAATTATCAGTTCTGAATAAGGATTAAACATATATAATGTGTAGGAAGGACTTGAACTTGATATGAATGAATTAGATACTTTTTTTCTTTTACTTTCATTTTTCCTACATTTCTTTTTAATTATCATTTCTCATTAGGGATTAATCGTATTAATGCTTGTACTTCAAATCATTTTCTATTATTAGAGCACTAATCCTCAAAAATATTTTTTTTAAAAAAATAACCTTGGACAGCGGTTCATAGCCGCTGTGCAAGAAAAAAATAAAAGAAATAAAAAAAAATGAATTTGAGCTTGGAGAGCGGTCCATGACCGCTTTCTAAGTGCAATTTTTAAAGAGGTTCTATAACCGCTTTCTAAGCACGACTCAGCTTAGATAGCTTTCGCTTGGAGAGCTCATTTAACCACTTTCTAAGTGGAATTTCGTGAGCTCTCCAAGCCTTTTTCTGTACTAGTGATTATAGAGCAAGAAGGAGTAGATTTTCGAGCAAGGATTTAGCAAGC